>DWEJ01000208.1:0-19407 GCA_018245835.1 Mysoria sejanus stolli | reverse complement strand
ATTTTATTAAAAAAAAAATTAAATTTTATATAATTTCATATCATAAATCATGAAAAAAGTTACTCTTTATTACATCAGATATCTGGCAGTGAAAGTCCCGTGAAAATCGGTTAAGCTGTTTCAGAGATTAGCGTGAACAAACAGACAGACAGACAGACAAAAATTATAAAAAATGTTATTTTGGTATATGTAACGTGTACCTATACATCCATACGCAGTTACTAAGAAGCGATAATTTCAATATTTCAAACAGACACTTCAATTTTATTTATTTGTATAGATTTGCAACTCAGCTCCATTACGAGACTGGTGGTAAACATTGTATGCCAAATAAGCACTGGATAAGCATTCATGGTGATTTTATAAATAAGTTACCCACTAGTCAACCTATCACTATTACTCCGGCATTAAACAGCTGAGCGCTATAGTCCAGCTTCCATTATGTTGCGCGACACGTCGCCACACTTGTCGGCGGATCATATTGGACTAACTAGAATTGCTATTAAATCCCTTCTTGTGGAAACACCAACGTCCCCTAATTGCGGCTTGAGGCGCTATTTATTTCTGAATCCCCAATCTTTTTATACAAGTGTCTAGGTTATTCCGTGTGCTGTGAAATCCATCGGATTTGTTTATCTGCAATAATGATATACATATATATTTTGCAATTAAAAAAATATTTAATATTACACCTTCTAAAACAACTTTCTCCGACAACAATCAATTTTACAACGATTCTTGTAATCGGTTTCCAATAGAATCTTTAGATAAAATAATAATTAAAGAGTAGAAATAATAATCGTGTAGAAACCTGGTAATATTCTTAAGATTTACGTCGGTAAAACCAGTCTGGGGGAGCGTGGTAGAGCTGGCTGCAAGCCTGCTCTGGTTGCTGAAAAACCCCATTCCCAGTTGTGCAGAGTTTTGGATTGAGTCTAGAATATTTCAATGCAAAAAATAATTTTCTCAGACATATTTTGAAATCAATTATAAACTCATTTCATTCGCTCTTTGTGCCAACAATTCTCCATTATTATATAATATTCATTCTCATTTAATTAAATAATATATTGCCGGCCAAACGACGCTTTATGTATATTCCATATGTATGCAGTAGTCTGTACTTGGCCGCTGATCGCACTCAAGGTGTAGAGAGAACAGACAGGATTTCAAAATTAACTTGCGTGTCGCCTGGAAAAGTGTAGTTCTAATTTAGGACAATTGAGACGGGATTTGTCTCAGTAAACTGTGCCAACGAGACCGACAAATAGAAATCGTTATTACGGCGGGGCGGGACGAGCGCCAACCAATCCCCCGACACCAACAAGTACCTCCTCTTGAAGACATCTCCGAACGTTCAAAAAATCCAGGGATCTTATTTGGTATCTTTATTCTTACGTGCTTCGTGATGCGCCACGACCTCTGCTATTTCTGACACTTTCTACTTACTACATACAAACGATTTATAAGCTCGTGCGTTCTGATTTATTATTTATAAGAAGTAATCTTGTAATATACAAATATTTAATGATATTTATTTTATAGTGGTCAAATTTTGAAGAATCCAAACTTAGTCCTTCCCAAAATACAATTAGGATGTCTACATAGTCTTTCATTTTCTTTTCAATGTGTGACTTGTTTAGCCAAGGATTATGAAAATTTTTAAACCACAGCTATTTGCGTTTTAACTATTCATTTTCTTTCAATTGAATAAATTTATGACAAATTTTATAATAACAAAATTTATACTCAATTTAGGCTCAATGAAGAGGCTTCAGTTGTATATTTTCCAAATAGTTTGTTAATGAACGCGAAATCTATTCATTGATCTCTTTATTTTATGTTTATTATAGCTGTTTTCTGATATTTTCTTAACATCATGAAGTTACATATCACGCAACCCGATATGTTTATGTTACAGGCGTCCGGAGAAGACTTATACTTGGAAGGCGAGAACGATGCGGCTAACGAGTTTCTGGAGGTCAACGAAGACTCCGGCATCGGCACGAGCCTGCATCGACTGAAACGACAACTCACGACAACCGTTAATAGATTATTTCAAGGTATTATTTTTTTTTATAACTCAAAGTGTTTGTCATATATAGCATACATACAAACATATAGCAAAATACTTACATATATTACGCATATTAAATATACCGATAGGGTAAAAAGCGGATAGTTGGACCACTTTTCGAAAAAGCTCTCTTATTAAAGATATGTATTTATTAATTATGAATTCAGTATAAATCAAAACATTGGTTATTGATCTTCTATAATAGCTCGTTTTTTTATTTATAATAATATCAGTTTTATTTCAACCCAAACAGATTTGAAATAAAACTGATATTATTTTTTATAAGCAGTGTTGCGAGGTGATCTCAGGAAGCCTTTAAGTGTACTACTGTAAAGTGTATATTACAACGACAGTTTAAGCGTCCATGACGTATACACAACAATACTGCTTTCATCAATGTTGAAAATTCTATTTGGTTGATCCAGTAAATAATTATCAGTTAACACGGTTATGAGCTGATAAAATAAAATTCGCTAGTTCGTTTCTGTTCAAAACTATTTCAGGATTTCTTTTAAGAAAGTTTTCAACCACTGCAGTTCAGCCATTTCAGTTTCTTTGTTAAAAAAGTGCGGTTTTTCTAATCTTTTCGGCAAAGTGATTTTCAGCAAAGCCTAATTAACGAATTATACTCTTATCTGACTGCCTCGTTGGTCGTGTGGTTGCAAATGCGATTGCAGATCGGGAGGTCCTGGGTTCGATTCCCGGGTCGAACACTATTAAACACTAGAATTTTTCTAATTTAGAAATTTTCTGATTTAGAAAATTTTCTAGAAAAAATTCTAGAAAATCTAAAATTAAATTACATTCTAGTAGTGGTTCGGAGTCTGGATATGTGCCCGATAGATGGCGATAGGCTCATCACCTATCCAATAGTGGGACGTAAAAACGTATGCAGTGAGACGTGGGAGTGTTCTGCATTCCTTTGCCTACCTCTTCGGGGATTACAGGCGTGAAGATAAAAAAAAAAAGAATGTAACTGTTATGAGTACCTACGAACTGAAGTCGTTCAATCATAACGATGGAAAGTCACCATGTATGAGTAAGTTCCGTACACAATGTACGACAGTCTTATTGATAATTTCGTCTTCTTTACCAACTATTAATGTAATGATTCAACCACCATATCAATTTATAATTTTTGATGTCACTAACTTTAAAATTTTGATGAATCTGTGAGTGAGTATGACAAAAATAGTGATCTTCAGAAATGATTTTCCCGTGAATGGTAAGCGTTATCTGCATTGTAAATAGCATTTAGTAATAAAGTATTTTATTCCTCGTTTCTAATAGTCCAACGCTTTCTAATAGTTATAACAGAGGATACATTTCCTTAGATACAAGACACATATTCGTACGCTCTAGGTAAATTTCATTAACTCAATTTGGCGTCCAATACTTATTCCCTAAGAACTGTATGTTCGGCTTTCACGTTTCGCTATGATTTGGCGTCACGCGACCTCATGTTCGGACACGTGACAAGGGACACGTGTCGTGTGAATATTTCGTGTGTTCTCTGGTTATTTGCTAATTGATTGTTTTTATATCTGTACCCAATTGAGTGTGGCAATGTGAGGTGTGTGCCCGCTCCATGTACGTTCAGAAATATCGCTAATAATTAAAAACAATCCGCAAATGTATTCCACCGATGAATTTTAGTGCGGTAAAAGTTCTGCATAACTCGGAAGCTGTTCCAGTCCATCGGAGTACCTTTGTAAGCAAAAAGTAAAAATCTCCGTTACGGCTTAAATAGAGATCAGAGAATCCCAAATACATCTATCTCAACAAACCTGAAGTACTTCTTGCATATTCCTCACACTCATACTCTTTGCCGGGAATAAAAAAACAAAAGCACATTCCTGGAATCGATATTAACTTTCATTGTATACATACATAGCATCATATAGAATGAAAAGCAAAAGCTTAACTCCGTGTACGTTTAGGTAATACCATTACCCACTAATCCCCTCCAAAAACGTGTGCCCGCCCGTGTCCCGGACACGTGTCCGACACGCCTTACGTGTAGCGAACACGTGCGGCGAACCGGACCAAACTGAATTTGGTGTCCGTAGCCACCATTACTGAGCGCTCCGCTTTACGACAATAGTTATAGCGGGGCCATAGATAAGTTATTGTCTCCGTGAATTGTTCGGCCAGTCTTCATTGATATAATTATGTAGATTCTGGTATCGGTCGTAGTTTTCGGTCAAGGAATGGACAAACAAAAGAAAATCTTACAAACTGTGTGTTACAAAAAGGCTTTATAATGATGATCATAGTAAACAACTATATGGGCTTTGTCTAGACACGATACATCTAAGGATGCACCGCCCTTCCCATCGCGCACGTAAGCGCCGCCCACTCGCGCGTGGCCGTGACGTCACGCCATCGACCACACGTTAGCTTCTATTTATAAACACTAGCGCTTAACGTATAGGGCCTAGCAGGATTATGATAGCATGTTTCAAGAGACTCGTGGCGCCATCTGTTATCGAGTTTTGGAACGTCGTGCACACAAAAGAATGTAGATTGAATTTGATTAAAATACTTACATATTTTAATCTTGTTAATATGAAATCAGATAAGACTAATCAAGTTTTGTACGACACCTATCTGTATCAGAGTGACCTAGGTAATAAACTTTGTAATAATATAAAGAGTTGAGAGAAATCTAGCCCTTTGAATACTTACCACGTCTCCCCACACCGGCTGGAAGTCGCGCTGGTGCAGGTCGCTGGACGGAGCCACCTTGCTGGGCTTCACGCTGCGGTCGAACGACGGCGGCGGCGTCTCGTCCTCGTCCGACGACTGCATCACCAAGGAGACACAATGAACATACCGAATGGTGTACGAATTATAACAGCCGGAAAACTTAGGTTATCCACACAGCCCAAATGGTTAGGGAGCTGAAGAGGAATCGAAGGCAATAAGAATAGGCTGAGAGTAACCGGACGCAAAGAGCTGATAGTTGAGCTCACGCGTGCAAAGAGCTGATAGTTGAGCTCACGCGTGCAAAGAGCTGATAGTTGAGCTCACGCGTGCAAGGAGTTGTTAGTTGAGCTTACACATGCAAAGAGCTGAGAGTTGAGCTCACGCGTGCAAAGAGCTGATAGTTGAGATTACGCGTGCAAAGAGCTGACAGTTGAGCTTGCTCTAGTAGATTGGGTTTACTGATGATGACATAAATAAGGATTACTGCACAGAGCAGACTGCAAGAATAATAATATATTATTAAATTAAAATTGTGTGCACACCTTGGCGATGTTGGGCGAGGACTGCGAGCGATTGAGCCCCGTGGCGCCGGGGCTGTCCGTGGGCGACACCATGTACACGTCGCTCTCCTCCTCCTGCAATCGCGACCACCATAGATAAATCCCGCCCAGTAACGTAATCGAATAATGGAGATTGTATTATTTCGAGACATGTAAAAAGTAAATATAAGATTTACTCATTCTCTTCAAATGATACTGTCGGAATGAATGAGGCTGAGCGGGACCTTGTCGCGGTGCGGCTTCTTCTTGTCGCGCGCTTCGGCCAGCTTGCGCTTGCGCTCCAGCTCCAGCAGCTCGCGCTGCTTGTCCAGCTGCTGCTTCTGCGCGATGACGGCCTCGATGCGCGCGCGCTTGGCCGCCACCTCGCGCGCCACCTCGCGCGCCGCGCGCTGCTTCTCGCCCGCTGCACACACAGCTCCCTCTACAGCTGCAGCACTCCCCGCGTCTCATCCACACCGATGTGAGTTGTTGGTGATAGCTACTCAGATTACTGCCTAAAATTGATGTCGGGTAGGATTTATTTTGAAAACATTACAAATAAATCATCACAAAATTATTGTTCGCGTCGTTGATCGTGGTGGTTGCGAGCACAACTGCTGATCAAAAAATCCTTGTATTAAATCACAGATCACACATTAAAGAGTTAATTTAATTGACATTAATTTTTCCAAGTTAGATTTTCTAGTAATTACTAGTTTGGATGTATGCCCGGTATGTGGTAATAGATTTGTCGCCTATTCCGCAACAGAACGTAAACATAACTGATGAGACATGGGAGTGTCCTACAATCCTGTCTTCCTCTTCAGAGATTACAGGTGTGATGTTACGAAAATGTTTGCTGAACGTCCCCCCGCCACGTACCCGCGTCGGCGCCGCCCTGCTCCTGCACCAGCACGATGCTCTCGGCCAGCTGCTCCGCCTCCTCGCGCTCCCGCCGCTGGTACTCCTGCAGCTGCTCGCGGAGACTTTGGTTCTCTTGCTCCTGTGCACGTTGTGTAATTGATTTCAATTATATCCTACTTATTCATAGTCATAGTATTATAACCAAAACATCACGTCGAGTCCCTTATGGAGTAGTGAAGGACACAAAGTTCCAAATATCTCGATCACATTAGACTGGACGTGATTTTTATATATAAAAATCTTTTATATAAAACTATTCACTCAGTCGGCTAAGATAATTAATCGTCTCGGACCATATTTATAATCCATCCATTCATTGCTGCTTTGTGCAAACTTTCTGTATTTGTGAAAAGTAATCAAATCTAAATAAAAGTATCTATCTACTCTATCTAAATGACTGAATATTTGCCGTGAATGTATAAAACATCTGGAACACTCACCATGTCGAACTGCTTGTTCTCAAGCTGCATCAGTTGCGAGATTATCTCCTGCTCCCTGAGCTGGTACATGACATGCAGGTCGTCGCGCGGCTCGGTGTCCCGCTGCACCTGGAGCTTCTCCCAGTCCTGGATGAAAACAAATAATATTACTGTGTACAAAGTATAGTAAATATAGTGAGTAATCAATGCTAGACATGAACATACAGCTGCAAAGTAGGCGTCCACACTGACCTGCTCGGCCTCGATGCGCTGCATCTCCAGCGTGAGCGCGGTGTCGGCCAGGCGCTGCTGCTCGTCCAGCAGCAGCTGCATGCCGCGCGCGCGCTCCTCGTACAGCTGCACCGCCGCCAGCTGCACTCACACACGGACACCTCCAATTGTGGTGGGTTCGTACCTCTTGTCGACAAATGTAACATCACGCTTTTACTGCCCGCAGAAGTAGCCGGAAGATTGTAGTACACTCCCATGTTTCACTATCAACTCTACTGTACTATCCGTGCTCTCTGCCTACCCCGTAAAGGATCTGGCGTAAAGATATGTATGTATGTATGTATGTAACTCTACTGTATCTATCTCTATGCTTCATAATTATCTGATTCTATTATACTTGCATAATTATTAATTTCGTTCTTAACTTTCATGAACCTTTAATATAAAATACAAAGGTTACTAGTAAAAAACTTTTTCAATCTAACTTTATTTAATTTAATTTCATTCAAATATTTAATTTAATTTAATTTAATTCAATTTTATTTAAATCTTTTATTTTCTCGCTAAATCCTTCTCTATGAACTTTTTAATACTTCAACAGTTATTATTGAGCCTACAAATGTTGTTTCATGTTATTTAATTTTGAAATCTAGTAACATTTTTGAATTCTACAAGTTACAGCATTTAAGTGTTCTAATAAAGTTTCAAATTCCTAAAATTGTTAAGTAGTATATTTTGGTAATTTTTCTTATCAACCTTCGGTCAACCTATATCAATCGTTGGTTATAAGATTTGTATTGAAATTTTCACAACATTTAAATTTAATTTTTTCTTTCTTTAACCAAGTGGGGCCCGGCCACCCAATGTTACATTTATTTAAGTTTAAGACTGTAGAGGTACTCATTACTGTTATGTTCTGACTTGCACTACGACTGTTAATGTGCCTTTGTAAAAGTAAGGCTCACCGCCTGCTCCAAGGCGGGACGTAAACGTACTCGTAACTGATACGTGGGAGTGTATACACTGCTCTGCGCACCTCTTCGGGACAACAGGCGTGATCGTAATTACCTTCGTCAACTTGTACATTACTTAATATAATAACGCTTTTGCCTACTCGACGAAACTTGGCTTCAAATAATGAAATTTTTGCACTTTGCTTAAACTTGGGTTATTGTGTACCAACGATACAAGTCATTAAATGTATTCCATCTTTCGTAGGTACCAGTGAATATATGAAGATGAACGCATAGCAATTTGACAATATTATCATTTTGTTTCGCTTCGCAGATGGTAATGTCTTGAGAACAGGAGCTTTGGTGGGTCTCGGCGATGTGAACGTATCCAACGTGTCGCCAGCTCGCCTTGTTAACATAAGTACAAATCTTGCACTACACTGCATTGGTCGTTAACAAAATACGACATACCAGTTGTGGTGTCGTTGTGGTTGTGTGGTTGTGGCGTTGTGGTGCAGGTATATCTTTCACTAATTCTTAATGCGTCGATTTGAAGAACATCCAATATTGTTCAAAGTTAAGATATAACCCTTTGTTAATCTTCACTTGGGACTTTTATATGAAACTAATTTCAGTGTCAAGTGATTTTAGTATGCGGTGGGTTTCAGGACAACAAATGGATCTAGGTATATAGAAATACGGCATTTTATCCATGTTTTCAAGCAATAAAAAACTGCTACAATAACATTAAAATACGAAGGTAAATTTCGCCACCACCAAAATGTACAAGGTTATAATAGCTCAGGTGGTAGTCGGCCGGTCCCGGAACCAGAAGACCCGGTTCGAATCCAGATGTCGTCAATCCGATTATTTTTTTCCTTTTTTATTGTCCTCGTGATTTTTAGTGTATATTTTTTATTGTTATGTCGGTAAGATCAAAAAATATTATTCATATTTCATCAGTACGTAATCACCTAACGATGATACCAATTAGTATACAATATAATTGCTAAAAAACACGGTTTACCAAAAATAAATACCGAGCAAAGCTTTATTAGTCATTGAAAGATTTCGAAAAAGATTTGTGGTCAAAGTACATGATGCTTTTCGTCGACAGTAGGTGTAGTGGTGGTGCTGCCTGATGACAGTATGAGTTGAACGAGCAGTAGGTTTAGAGTGGAGCCGGTACCTTGCTGCTGCGGTCCACGACGGGCTCCCCGGGCTTCGGGCGCGGCGCCGGCGCCGGGCTCACGTCCGCCCAGCTCGGATAGTCGATCTCACCTAAAGAACGATTACTGTATGTACAGCATTACATCAGGCCTCTTACGGACTGCCAAATATCTCTATCGTCCCAAATATAACGTGTTTCTGCCACTTTCATCGCTGTGTTCATACCCATACACCAGGGTTGCAGATTCACGACTACCCTATCCTCCGCACGACTGTCACAAAATTAGTTTTTCTGTTAAGTAGTATTATTTACTATACTGTACTGAGCTTCAATAAATTTTAAGTACAACAGCCGGTCGTTGGCCGTACTTTAACAAGTTTTGAAACTTGTTAAAGAGTGGTAATTTAGATTGACATATTAGACAAAACACCATTGGCATACCCAACATATCGTCCAGTATTGGGTCCTGGCTGGGTGGTACCACTTGCGGGTTGGTGGTGAACGAAGGGTACTTCAGCAGCCAGTCCTCGTAGCCGCCCGCCAGCGCCAGCGGCTGCCGGGCGTAGTGCACCTTGACATCCCACTAGGGAAACACAACAATATTGTAGTAAGTATGCTATTTGTAAGTTGTAGTGACTCTTCATTAACCCAATTCTGGACATAGGTTTCCTTTCAGAATGAGAAGGCAAAGGTCATAAGCCATGAGGCTGTATCTACTAACATATACATTTTCATATAAACCTTGAGTAAGATGGTCTTGAGCAGATGCAGCGTCTTGCCGGGGATGACGGCCGTGCTGTTCCAGTCCAGCATCACGATGAGCTCCATGCTGGCGCGCTCGGCCCACACGTGCCGCGAGCCCGACGGCAGCGTCTGCTCCAGCATGTGCGCCGACTGCCTGTGACCACAACCAGAGGGACATAAATATATACCTATATGCCCATGTGTGCCTTACCAGTCATTTGTTTGTCTTAGTGAAGGTGCTCTTCAAGCAAACTTTAGAAGTGAAACAGTTGTGGGGAAATTTCCCAAAAATAGAGTTATTTTTTCTGTGCTTTGCTGTCTGTGTTTTTGAACCATACATTTGCACTTGCATTGTGATTAATGAACTGATCACACTCACATTGGGTAGTAGAACAGTGAGACAGGGTTGCAGTGACTCTTACCTCAGACGAATATTATGAATTGACTACATTTCTTGTACATTTAGATAAACTGTTGAAATTTTAACAATGTTCAAATGTTGTATATGATACATTACTTGTAAAATAGTTTTACATATATGTTATAAATTCTTTGCATTAACCTTTTTATAATAAAAATGGTAAAACACTGACAAAGTAATGGCTGTGATTTTCATATACCATACAGAATAATTTAAAGAACCCACAGAATGCAGATTGCCTCATTTTATTTTTCTTCACTGCATATAACAAGAGAAAAATAATTTCATGGAATGAGGCACACAGGAAAATTAAACCCAGTGTAATTTCATGTCATACCCTGGACTGATGCACTCCTCAGGTACACTGATGCACGCTGGGTGATGTATATGCGACTCCACATAGTCCTTGTGGGCCCTTGTGTCCAGTATCATTACCTGTAAAAAAGAAACAGTCATTTGAACTCAACAAACTAACATTAATTTTCTTTGCCGAATCAAATTTTGGTTTGATTGATGTTGCTTACATTTGTTAGACATATGTAAGTAACATCAACAATCAAAATCCATCATTCTCAGTGTAAAACTGTGGCCATCACACCGGCAGTGGAGGAACCATATTGCTTGCATTACATAGGTAGTATCTATCCCATTACCATTCAGACATGAATAAATAACTATCATTCCTGAGAAATCTAGTCTGCATATATCACAGCTTTCTTTTATGCTAAAAAAAACAACCTGTTGCAGTCAAGGAAGAGTTCTTATAAATATTATAGTAACTTGTAACTATCTGTGCTCTATGCAGTATAAAAATTATTTTCATATTTCCACTGCTCTTGGTATCTTATCTTATAGCTTGGTATCTCTTCCCTTTGGTAAATCAAAAATCTAATAACCTGTAACATATGTATTTTAGTGTAATTTGTCTACTACTCTGTAAAATTTGTATCACCTTTAATTTGCCACTCTTGAGAATGGAGTAAAGCTGCTCGCTCTTGATCATCACCTCGTCAGGACCTAGACATAAAGTACTTATTATTATTTATTGTTAGAGAGATCATGTCAAGAAAATGAATCAAGAAAATACTGTAGAAGGAATCACATTACTTTCATCATAAACTATTTCATTTTTAAAACATTAACAATTCATGTATGTAATCTCACCAGGCACATCAGCCGGCTGTGGTGGCTCATGTACAGGGACAGCTTCGATGGCTTTTTTCCTATTCTCTTCTATTTTCTGCTTAATCAGTTCATTCTCCTTTATGTCATTCAGGCGCTGTACTTGCTGCTCCTTGGCGTACCTGCAATATATGTTGCCATTGGTTATATTTGATAGAAACAACATAATATGCTCGGACTCTGTTAAGGTACTTAACAGGGTTTAGATTTGGCAAGGATTAGATGTGGCATTCTACCTACAAGCATTAACACTTACTAAGATGTCATTATCATAAAATATGCATCATAATACAATGTAATGGATAAAGTTTGCTTTTTTGATTCTTTTCAATTTTTTTTCCCCTGTAATTTGAGAAATAGGTACCTCTAATGGAATTAAACGTGTGATGTTGCAGTTATAGTATGATCTCTAGGGATAAAAAATACAAATATTATCATATGATTGTGTGATAAAATGATAAATTCGAGAGATGTTGTTCTTTGATGGATCACATTGAAGTTAAATATAGAAATTACTAACTTTAATTTTGACTGATACTGACTTTAATTTCAAGTTGAGATCCATTGGCATTGCAAACACAAAATCCACACACACACACATATACATACACACACCCATACACACTAAAGTTGGAGGGAAATTCCACAGTCTTCCTATAATTGTTAAAAATAATATTCAGTTATAAACATTAATCTCAATTTAAGTCTACACTACAAATTTATTTCATTTTATATCAAATTCATTTTAAATTTTATTTAATATAATATAATCTGAAATAAATCATTGCATTATTTCTGTAATCTGTGAAAAGGGAGGCCAAAGGAGTCCTTAGCAAATTTCTATGATATTACTTGTTATTGGATTTGTGATTCCTTGAGGAATACATCCATATGAGTAGCCTTAAATTGCTGCTTCTAAGAGATTCAGATATTCATGCCGATGTTCCTCAATAATTTATTCTTTCAGCAACCTTATTCTTGCTACAAATCAATGTTTTTTTGAACACAGAATCATTGGATACACTGATAACAGCATGTTTATGAATATATGCCTTATTACCCTACAACCTAGTGAAGATGATGTCAGGTCTAATTGTAAGGCATTGGATTGGGGAGTGTAAATAAAACTCTCAACAAAGTCTCCAAAAGTGGGTATTCTGAACAGAATGAAGTAGTACTTCATGTCTCAATAGCTACATAACTTCACGCCTATAATCCCTGAAGAGAGATACACAGAGGAGCGCAGAAGAATCCCACATTTCACGAGTTAAGTTTACATCCTACTGTGGAATAGGTGGTGAGTCCTATTGCCATACACTGGGCACATCCAGGCTCCATACAACTATTAGAAAATCTAAATTAAAAAACTTTGTAGTGTTCGACCCGGGAATCGAACCTGGGACCTTCCGATCTGCAGTTGCACTTGCAACCAACAGAACCAACGAGGCAGTCAAAGTTTTGTTTGTGTGGAATTGTTGTTGTGGAATGGATATGCCCAGTATTCACTGTATACTCTCGGCTCAAGTCCAAAAGGTGACAGATGAATGAAGCTTGCAGTATTTCAAGATTGTAAGCTCTTAGTCACTATTATAGAGTACTTCGTTGAGCAGCATTCTACAAAATACATTTTTGAACATGAGCCATTGATTCCCCCATCACGTTCACAATCCATATTTGTTAGATAGACCAATAATCAGAATGAAATGGTTTAGTTCCATGTTTCTTATGGATACTGCCAAGGAGTGGAATGCTTTGCCTATATGCTTTGTCTGTATTTCCGGACACAAATAACCTAGGGATTTTCAAAGCAAGGATGAATAAGCTTTTCCTAGACAAGTATAGTCCATCTTAGGATGCATCTGAACTTTTCTGTAGACCAGATTTGATTTTGACCTACTATGGAATAGGTGTTGATTTGTTGTAATACATCCAGCAGAAATCTAGTCTCCAAGGCACTACTATAAATTTTAATGAAAAAATCTAAGTTGTCGAAATCCAAAAGTACCTGACCCAGTACACAAACATTCTATCAGTAGTCACACTTCCAACTTCTTAAATAATAAAACAGTCAATCTTAAAATAAAATAATATATAAAAGATATTTCTGCAAAACTACTGATCAAAAGGTACTGGGTTCAAAATCAGTTGGGTGCTATTAATTATCCTAACTTAGATTTTTTAAAAGTGACTTGGAGCCTGGATGTGTGCCCATTGTCTGAATAGACTCACCACCTATTACATAGTGGGACATATACATAATTGGTGATATGGCAGTGTAGTACCCCACAAGTTGAACATGATTATAATTATAAGTGTGAGGTTGTTTATCTAGTTTTACATGGTTTTTTTTGTCTTGAAACATTGTTACATTGGATGAGGAATGTTAATTCATATTACTAACAGATAAAAAAGTTTGGTAAGTACTGTTAAATTAGTATGTTAAGCTTAGTATTTCGTAAATTCAAATAGAAGAAGTCAATACATAGTATTTTATAAAGAAACTACATTACTTTTTACAAACTAGTATCATAATTTAAATAAGAATAGTAATTATGTGTTGGATTGTTGGCACTATGTTAATATTATGAAAACTAAAATCATTGACATGAGATTCGAATTTTGTTTAGGAGGCTTATATAGGAACATCTTAAGATTTATTGTATGTACAGTGCACTAGGAATCCACAACAACTTAGCAACACAGTTTTAGATTTTAATCACATAAAAATGAAGTAATGTATTATATCTGTACTAACCTTTCAATAAGACTGTTTTTTAATTTTTCTGCGGTATCTAATGCTTTGTTAGGGTTCTTTGCACCGAGCATGTTGTTGAAATAGGTCTTGTCTTTCATGTATTCTTTATCCTTGCTGATGAATGCTATCACCCGAAGGTACTTCATATAATATACGTACGAGTATTCTTCGTCACCTTTTTCTCGCGCTTCCTCTGCGCTCTCGAAAAGCTTTAAGGCTGTTTTGCATAACCTACAAAAGTATATATTTCGATTAGCGAAAGATGCACGGTTTATGCATTATGAACCCCAGAAAATATTCACTGATACTCACATAGTAGCCCTTTTCGACTTCAGGTCGGGTACATTGTGCAATTTGTCCAAATCTTCTATACATTGCCCCAAATGGAGTTGTACCTGTATTCGACGCGTATCAGTCATGATGGAGTCTTCGTGGCTTTACTTCTGCGCAAATTGGTTTTAAAAGAGTAGAAAGCACTAGGTATCACATTTGTCATGGATTACTCTAAGATTGCTGAAAAATTTCATGAGTAGAAACAATAAAATCCACGGATATAAATATCAGATTCAGAAAAGTTAAGAAAACGTCATAAATGTCATTGCATCATTTGTCAACTTTTTTCATTTAACTTTTTTGCAATGTAAGCCCCAAATTCACGGGCATTAGCACAGTAGGAAAAAACGAAGATTTGTAAGTAAAAACCAACTATGAATTGCAATTCTTTTCTTTTTATTTACGAAACTAATTACAATGCAATTTATTCTATAATCCGGTATATCAATAGTTAATATTTACATAAGATATCACAAATATACTAAATTATTATATTTAATAACATTATTATTAATATATTTTGAAAATAGATTTAAGTACCTCAATAATAACATATCGTATCATTAAATTATGTATAAAAATAAAGAATATTAGAAGTTACTTAAATAATGACAAAGAAATATCGTAAAATATATTTTTTAAGAAAATCAATAATAAATTAAATGTTTAATCAATATTAAAGGTTGCATAACGACATCGTAGCCAATTATCGGTAATGATTAATCGTATAAGTATAAGATAATAATATAAAGAAGCATTTCATTGATTTAGTACTGATGATGACAACTTGAACTGTGGGTAATGGAACGTTTGAAAACCACCCCCACCCTTAATTATGACGTTACAACGCAAATAGCGCAGCGTAAGGTGCGCGAGTTTTCCTGCGCACTGAAATTTTTGTCTTTCCCGCTGGTCGATTACGGTGTTCCATTTAGTTTTTCAGCTGATCACGCTTTCTACGGGCGCCTAGCAGACCGCGCGGGTGTCATGTGCGAGACTGTCGTAGCGTAGCCAGACGAGTGTTCGTGTTCTGTGTAGTAGTAGATAGTGGCTGTGAAAATGTTTTCAGGTCTCACTAACCAGGTCAGCTCGTGGATGGGTGCTGCTAAGGGCGAGCCCCAGGAAGAGGAGGTACCCGCGCCTTCCAAGGACGCAACGGGCGAAGCGTCGGCCGACGGCGAAAAACAGAGGTACGTAATTCTTTGTTTATGTTTTTTATTTTTTTTAGATTATCGTTGCAGCTGAAGAAAACATCGAGATGAGTCGCTACCAGCCGAAAATTTGGTCATGTAAGGTTTTTTCGCTGAATAATCTTTATTGATCGGAATATCAAAGTAAGTTTGGTGCCAATATGATAATCATATTTGGCGAAGTTATGTCGTCTTTTATAGTCTGCATTGCAGTATACCGTGAAATAGTTTACTGATTACGAGATATTCAATTTTTTTCTGGTTGCATAATGTGTATTGATCCGTGAGGGTTAATATGTTTGCACCATTCTTATTTTCTTTTTTCGCCCTTTATTCCTTTTTTAAACAGGTACAGCTATGAATTTACATTTACATGGTCAAATTGGACTGAAATTCTAGTGAAACATATGCTGCTGCTCATTTTGATTGATTTTAAATCTGTGGTTTATCTGGTTACCACACCCTTTAAATTGGATTAAGATGTTAGGGGTTGAAATTCGTCATGGCTTTGTTTAAATTTTTTGAAGCTTACAATGTACTTACATTAATTAGTTTATCATAAAATGTAATCAATTGAATTTCATTGGTTTTATATAACAGACAGGAAAATTTTGCACAGATGTTAGTAAAAATAAATTGAACACTGACCACATTTTCCTAACACCAGTTCCACTTAAGGAATATGTCAATTATTTCATATGCAATAAAGGTTATATATTTTTTATCTTTAAAATAGAATTAAATTGGGTTACTTACACACTCCTTATAACCTCTGAGGGTTAAGATAGATTACCTAACAATAGTTTGGTTGGTGACCACACCCTTTGGGCAAGAACAAAGTACTCAAATGTACTGAAGAGTCTTTAGTGAAGCATCTGGGACTTTCTACAAGTATTGCATAATCTTCTGTTAAGTTCAATTGAAGCTGACAAATATAAAATTTGATTTTTTTGCAGTCCCACCAAAGGTGGTAGCAAACTGGATCTCATAACCAACGTGAAGTCTCAGATGACTGGCTGGCTGGGCTCTGGCATTCAAATTCCTGGATTGAAGAAAACTGAAGTCCCACCTGCTGAGCCAACTGAGCCACAACAACCAGTGGAGCCTGAAGCGGAGCCCAAGCAAGAGGGCAAGGATGATGATGATAACTCGAGGTATAATAGGTACGAGGGATGGGCAGATAAATGAGTTTGTGTTTTGTTAACCACTTTCTTGCTTTGGTGTATTTTCTCTAGAGTTGTTGGACTTCAAAACTTTATAAAAGCTTGGGTTTGATGATGAAGCTTAGGTTGAAAATTCTTTGATGTTGGAAAATATTTTTAACATTGAAAAATTCACAGTAGTAAAATAACTTGGTTATTTCAAATGAGTCAACCATAACTGGTAGTATTATCCGACTAACATCAGATTTTCAGTTGGAATTGAATTTATAGTATAACTGGAATTGAAGACCCCCATGTTTCACCTAACGTGTAATGTGTAACTTTACCTCTTTTTAAATTGTGATTTGCCTTTTAAATTTGGATTTCTCTTCAGATCTGTACCTCAATACTGGACCAGATGGAATGTTGCATAGGGAATAACATAATTTAGGATAAGATTAATTTTTTTTATATTACTGGGGCCCTATACAAATAAAATGCTTAAAATGTCCCTGATAAAACAGACTAAAGTACTCAATAAAAAATGTATAATACCATGTTCCATGATATCAGAAATACTAAAAAAAAGTAACTTTCCAGAAAGACAGAAATTCAAAGTGTACTCTCAAATATCACAACAAAAATTTGATTTCTCTTCCAACGAGCTTTATCATCAAACATTTCCATAGAATTACGAATATATTTCTTATGAAGGTATATGTTTTTATCACAGAAGTCTATATTCTCTAGAAGTGTTACATCATGCCATAATGCAATTAAATATTATAAAATACATGTTGTTAAATCATTATTTTTTCAAAAATATTCACCTTAAAATTCACACGCTTTTGCAAACTGTCAGTGATAAAATTACTTCTCACTGGTAAATAGTTTAGTTCTGATTGGAATGCTTTTTTAAAATATATACTTTGATTTTCATTTTCAGCTTACAACACTTGATATTGTCATTAACTCACTCTTCTAAGTCAATAATACACCCTTGTTTATAATAATTGGACATAGTTGTTAAAATAAAAGAAAAAAAAATTTTTAATTATTCTTTCCTCAATAGCACATGTACTTACTGTTCACTTAATAATTATTGACCATTATTGAGAAAAATAATAGGAATCCTACAAATCACTATGGATGAAAAACTAGTGTTGTCTTTTAAGACCATGTTCTAGTAATTCTACCATTTTTGTCAAATTTTATTGAAGGAATAAAACAGATTGTAATTTAAATTTATAACAAATCATATATCAATTAATGCTATGTAAACTTAACTTATACCGTTAAAAGAGAAGCAATAATAAAAAAAATGTTTATCAATTATATTATTTTTTAATTACAATTTATTATTGTGTTTTGTGATCACTCTCTGCAAAAAATTACATTATAGATAAACATCTTTGACAAAAATGGTACAACTAAACAAACCTATCTACAATCACAATAAAGCCTATGATAAACTCATTTATTCTGCTCAGTCCCCATTTTTTTTTATTTATGCCTATTAGTGTATTTTTATTCTTGTTTCGTAATGACATAGTTGTAACTAGTCTTGTATTATCTAGAACCTGACAACTCTACAATCAAACTCAATCGGACTTCTTCAGGACACAATACAGCCTACAGGAATCAGTATGCTAATTATGCGCTATAATATATTGTGGTTTACGGAAATTGAATTTTAATTAACTTTGTGCTTTGTATTATAACTAACTTGGAAAACCAAACGAAACGGAAGTGCGTGCAAACGCATGTCTACATTCCTAATATAAAGCTATGAAGAAGGTATAATTTTGTAACATTTTATTATTAGGGTTACAACGATTTCTAAAAACGAACTTTATTAGTGCGACACCTCACTCCGAGCTGGTTTTGAATGTGAGTAATATTTAATGCCCTTAAAACGGAATTCGTATTAGGTACACGATAAAAAAATTTTTTCTTTATACCCAATTCCAAACCAAACTTCAATTGTATTAACATTCTCGTTGTTATTTGAATGTTCGTATATGATATTTTTCTTAATCTTTCAACCTTTTTAACGAATTCTAGGGGTTGATTTAAAAAGTAGTAAGTATCATTTTCAGTTAAAACGATGCAGCCGTTTTATTATGGTAACATAACAGATAGGGTTGGAGGGGTTTTTATGTATGTAACTATATAATATGTACAGGACCTCGCAGTTAACTAATAAAATTGGATAAAGGTGTTTTTGTGGAATAATAAAACAGTCCGTTATGTACTCGGATTGTTTTGTGCGTCGAAGTTAGAGTTTGGTTCGTTTCAAGGTGAACTGATCAAGTAGATTTCGACCTTGTTTTCTCCGATCATTGTTACGCCTTGACGCGGTGCATAGTATATGCGTAAAAAACTGATTTTTGAATGCTATACAAATAAGTACTACATTCCTCTGTCTACCTCTTCGGAGATTACAAGTGTAATGTTACGTATAAACGAAAGATTTTTTTAATGATTGATTTTAAAATTGTATAATGATGGAATCATATGAATAAATTGGCATTGAAGTCTGTAAAAGAAGCCATTATTATATTAGCGAACGGTCACTATAAAATGATTTTATGTTACGAAACTAGGTACTAAATGT
>DWEJ01000207.1:0-19425 GCA_018245835.1 Mysoria sejanus stolli | reverse complement strand
CGAAATTATCTGAAACTTTTATATCGGATTCGGTTACGGTTACGGATATATTTTTAAATCGGATATCCGATAGTTTCGGCTACGGTTACGGAGCTCCTTAACATCCCTACTTAGAACCATCTTTAGCTATAATTATTAGAATGTAAAATTAAGATGTATTAGGGGCAGTATATGATTATAGAATTTCATCGTTCATGGACGCCAGGTTAAGAAACCGCGATACAAAGGTAGGCGTGGGCGGGGCTATTTCTTGATGAGCTGCACGACGTCCTCGTCGAGCACGCGGTGCGCCAGCCCCACGCGCTGCGGCGAGTACTTGGTGGAGGTGCCCCACACCAGCGCGTACTTGAGCTGCGCCGCCAGTGTGCGGTGGATCGCGTGGCACACGTGCTCGATGGTCACGCCCTGCCGCCACAATCACACACGTCACTGACACTCGTACACCATACAAAGATAACAACATTATGGAACTACTTTTCACATATATATCACATCACAGATTTAGGATAACAGAAGTAGGTTAAGATTAAATAACGAATCTTTCACAATTTTTCACAATATCATCACTGTAAATGTACACAATGCTGTTTAAAATCAGACAGATGTAACCATCATAAATGCATATGATTGAATATATAGTTTTCTACCATTGCTATCAAATGCTTCTGAATACATGTTTTTTTTTCTGTTTTAATGTTCTTTTTTCAAAGTTTTTCTATTTTCTATTTATTGAATGAAAATTCTTAGATGTTATGTTTTTTACTTTTATCCATCAGAATTAACTTTCTTTACATGCCTTAGGCACTTAACTTTACCTTTTAAAGTCCATAATGTTCTGTCTTTAAAACTATGTATTGTGAGTTCAATTTAATAAATAAACACTTGTTAGGTTTGTTATTCTCACCTTTCTTAGAATAAGGCCCTCTTCAAAATCTGGCGGCTGGCCAGGCTTCTTGGTGTACACTCGGATGAGTGATAGATATTCCCATAGTGTTTCTAATAGGTAGTCCAGGTTCAATTTCATGTTACAACTGTGAAACGTTTAATCTTTGTAGTTTGTATGATTTGTCAGTATAACATTTGATATTTGACAATATAAGTTGATCTTAATATAAGTTGATCTCAACTATGTATAACATTTGATAATTTTCAATGAATTTTTCAGTCATAAATGAAAATAAAATTACTAATTTGCCAATGACCTTCACATACACTGTTATGCTGGATATTTATTGTTCATCTAGCAACATTCTAATCTAATTCGTATGAATATAAGAACAGGAATTAAACTTACCTGACCACAACAGAGTTAGATTGTCTGGCGATCTTGTCTACTTCCTGGATGGAGATCTGATCAATTTTGTTGTACACATATATGCACGGTAGGTACACGCGGTTGCCAAGGATCACATCAATCAGCTCGTCCGCCGTGCAATCCTCTCTGAATAGCACCTAGTGTAATATATTATGTTTAATATGAAGAAACAATCTAGTTCAGCAAATCGAAATACAGGCTACCTAAACTCCAATAATCACTGCTGCCCATCTTCAGCAATTAAGTAAAATAATGTTGCCATATTGTTGTATACACTTAATATAACAATATTTTCGTTTAACTTACACATAACCATCTGATATTTCAAAACTAACAGACCTTGAACTATGATATTCAGATAGCTAATAAACTATGTATGCATTACTTTTACACATACATTCACAAGAAAATTTGTCAAAAATGGGACTAGAACCTATAAATATATGCCAACAGCCAAGATCACAATCCACAGTGCCAAAAGGTCAGTTCAAAACAAGGTACAATAGAATTTGTGCTTGTCTATGGCTCTCAAGTCACCTTTATCGCTTGCATTCGCTGTCATTTATTTTTAACATACCTCAGCATTAAATATTTTGTATTCATGTAGAATCATTTGCACCATCTTCTCATCCACCTTGGTCAGTTGACATGTTGAGTTGAATGAGAGACCACCACCTTTTTTTACCTGAAAAAACGTAGAAAAAAGTGCTATCAGATAATAATTAAATTTTTGTATCTCGGTCCACGGATGAAGATAGCCCTCAAGGTAGTTTTTGCCGGGGCAGGGTGACAGAGCGCTTCGCGAAAGTGAACTTATCCTCGGATCATAATATTATCTGATGTATTATATTATGTATCATCGTCATAGTATTATCTGTGCCTGGGTAGACTCCACTATAATGTGATGAGCTGATTGCCAGACCCTCGTCTGATGTATAACCGGGTATACCATGGCTCGGGTATACTCGGGCTCCTAAGATTCACCTCAGAAGGCACTACACCATAATACAGTTGTACTAAGTACAAGGGAATTATACAATATAGATAGATTACATGATAAAATTATTTTCTAAGTCATGGTTATTAGAAACTTATGTCGAGTTTCGCTACGGCGAGCATTAATGATTAAATTTTTTATTTTGGATTTGAATTATTTAATAAGCATAAAGAAATCCATAAGGATTGTAAGTACCCATAAATATCAAAATAGTTTATAAACCAAACTCATTTATAAAGCTAGCTTCCAGATGCTTTATATCAACAGATTAGTTGTGCACAAAGTATTTGCAGCCAAGTTTTCAATCATGTGTAGTTGTTAAACTTTACATAATTGTTAAACTGCATTCAAAGGGTGGCAAATTCAATATGTATTTTAAAAATTATAGGTTAATCAGAAATCAATATTCATTTAGTATACATATACATCATTGTAGGTATTGTTATTTATAAGCAAACAGTAAGTAGACCTTTAATGCATGATTAGGATATTGCAACAATGAGAATGAAATAAGGCACAATAAGCTTTCTGTTTTGTGATAAGCTCACAAGCTGATAAATGGCATGACTTACGCCATTTACTTACCCGCTTGTCTCCATCAGGAAGCAAATGAAATGAAACAATAGTCAATCACTAAATCTAGCGATGAATATTATGATAAGCTTTTCATACAGATATTATGCTTGTTTAATTTTCTACATACAGTTGTGTTGTACAACATAGTTGCCTATGTGAGAGGTTTTGCCAAGTTTATGACAAAATATGAGTCAATAAGTAAAATATCATTATCATGTTATATGTGTTTATAATTGTGTAAATAAAGTAATACAGTGGCATGTGTAAGTGTAATGAAAGTAAATAGATATGATAGTTTAATTAAAACAGATAAATGGAAATGGATAGCTTAATATTGAGACAATGAAAGAATATAAAATATATATTAGCATCTCCAACGAGTTGAGGTAGCATATAATATGTTGACAACATATTATTGTGGATGATTGATGAGCAAACAAGATCAAGCAAGTTTAATTTCTCTTTATTTAATATAACCCTTTATATAATTAACCCTAATCAAATATCTAACCTAATAAATTCCTAATGATATAATGCAATAAGTATTGAATAGCTGAATCTGTACATTACTTACGATTTTCATGAATTTATAACTTTTCATCTCAATAAATAGAATCTAGTTATTATCAAGATGCCGGCTCGTTATATGACATACCCTTAGCTTTACATTACTTCTTTTAGTCGCCCTTTGAGTTGATCCGATTGGGAAGGACGAGTGGACATGTCATTTGCACGGAGCCTATGCAATATTTTCTCTTACCCTCTTTCATCCAAATGATAGCAATAAGGAAAAAAAACTAACTAATTAATTACTTCAACAACCTGCTGTTTTCCTTATAAAAACGGCAAATTCTTATTTCCTAACTATTGAATGATTGAGCCAGGCACATTATTATTCCAATGAAAAAATAACTTTATTTCATTTAGTCTATGAACACTGACCTATTTACAAAGTAATCACTTCTGGTAAGATACAATCTTTCGATAAAACGAATAAAAGTTTTATAAACATGCATATTTACATAATAAAACTTGATAAATGAAATGTTGTGGATCGAGGAAGCATGTAAATGATACAATTATTTATCATGTATCTACAAGTAACCTTTGCATTTGGTAACACAGTAGCAAAGTTAGGTCAATGTTTCCGCTATGATTATCTACAAAGTGCGGTGATTCAAGCAAAGCTGAAGAAATGACGACTGGATTTGCTTAACCATAATTTGTTTTACATTTCATTCTTATTGTGCTTAAAACAAATGATAGCATCTAGGGACCGTTCATTACAGATGGCGCCACAGGTTTGCTGTCCAGTATAATACATACATAATCTATATAAATACCCACTTAAACCATCTTTTAAATAAAAATGTGAGAATTAATTTATCTTTGCTATTTTCATCCATTCTCTATTACGTTATTATAAATGCTAGTAAGTATACAACTTTAAAGATTATATTTGAGCAGCCTGTACCTTAAAATAGATATTGGGCTTAGGTTTATTGAGCCTGATGCCAACACTCTCCAGCTCCCGCTCGAGCAACTGACGGTGTACATAGGGTTTAGTGGCGTCCAGCATCATCAGCACCAGGTCCGCCGTGCGCGCCACCGCTATAACCTGAACAATTGAATATTAATTTTAAATCCAAATTTACTATTTGTAATGGCTCTTCTCTCAAGTACACTGTATCAGTTCTCTAAACAAAAATATTATACAATCCTGAACCAAATTTGATGCTTCTGTATTTGCTTACTCGTCATAAATCAAAATGTCTTTGTAAATCAATTTACCAAAC
Source organism: Mysoria sejanus stolli (assembly GCA_018245835.1). Lineage (NCBI taxonomy): Eukaryota > Metazoa > Arthropoda > Insecta > Lepidoptera > Hesperiidae > Mysarbia > Mysarbia sejanus. Next base: position 14,741 of record DWEJ01000207.1, on the reverse strand, counting down.
ATTGGCTGGTTGCAACCAGACCAAACCCTTCCATTAAGTATTTATTTATTTTCCATATTTTTCTCTAGCATTTAAACTTACACAAAAACTTGACTTCCTCGTTTTTTCGTGTTGGTTGCAGGTGTGACTGCCGATCGGGAGGTCCCGGGTTCGATTCCCGGGTCAATCAAACACTACAACATTTTCTAATTTAGATTTTCTAGTAGTGGTTCGGAGTCCGGATATGTCCGCCCGATGCATGGAAATAGGTTCACCACCTATTCCATAGTGGGATGTAAACATAACTGATGAATCGTGAGAATGTTCTGCATTCCTCTGCCTACCCCTTTGGGTATTACAGGCGTGAAGTTACGTTTTCTTTCAATTAAACTTAATAATCCGTTACATATTATTTTATAAAGAAAACCAGCCTGTCTCCCTCTGCCTTTGCCTTGTGCAGCACCCTCAATGATCCCGGGCAAGTCGAGCAGCTGTATATTGGCACCGCGGTACTCAATTACGCCAGGGATGCATGTCAGTGTTGTGAATTCATAGCTTGCTGCCTCTGAGTGAGTGTGTGTTAATGTTGACAGTAGGGTTGACTGAAATGTATAATAATTTAAAGATGAGTTATATATTCTTTATATAATTGTTTTTATTTAAAGACAATGCTGACTAAAATGAAGGTTTTGCATGTCAAAAGGCTCACCACCTATTCCATGGTGGGACGTAAATGTAACTGGTAGAATATGACAATGTGCTACATTCCTCGCCTACCTCTTCAGGGATTATATCATTACATTTTTTTTTGCATTCACTCATTTAGCATGTCTGGGTCATACAAATAATTCAAATGTGCATTATGATAGAATGTAAACTTAAAATAAATATTTCTAGGTCTCTGTTTTTTTAATGACAAAATTTAATAAACGCTGATATAATATAATACCTAATAAAATCTTAAAAGTTGTGATACAAATTATGCATTAAGCACAGTTATAATTATTAAAATACTTACCTTTCCTACAGAAGGGAAACCAATAAGAGCTACTCTAGCATCGCCAGATTTGAGTACATCAAACCCTTCACCCTTGTCACCACCCTTTTTAGACGGTTCCAACAACTGTGATCGGTATTTGGCGAGTTTGGCTTTTAGTAGACCCAAGTGGTATTCAGTGGCTAATATGAAAAACAGAAAATAATTAGAAACCGTTCAAACTATTCCTTAATTAAAAAAAAGTCCTTTATCTGAAACTTTCAAATTAAAATGAAAACTGGTCAGTATTCCATATGAAATTAAAGTAGTTATTAAACTTAGTTTACTCTTTAAATATCTGTTCCAAATATTTAAAAGCTCTAAACATTCACATCTTTTTCTTACAAAGGTAAGCATAAATTCTGATAGCATATAACAATTATATATTGTGACTGTCGAGCGTTATGAAAATTATTTGATATAAATAATACCATGAATAAATTATGTCGAGATAGAAAAAACGATTGGCAGAACTATCGTTTTTTATACTACTAGCATATTTTATTTCCTGTAAAGAATCAAAAAATTAAAGCTTACACTTACGAGCTTAGACACTAATAATTATGTTAAATTGGCGATTGTCGTAGCGATTTAAATCACTTTTTGTTATCTACGTTCTTTTGATAACCGTAAGTACATTTTTGACATGACATCAAAATAAAGGTGTACCATAAAATATCATAAAGTTATCAAAAATTATTGTTACCTTTATTCTTTTGTGTTCTGGCGATTTCTTTCTCAATCTCGGAAATTTTCTCTAGAATACCCATGATTCTACAACTCTATGAGTTAAAAATCAAAAATTACGAGAAAAATACCGACCAATGTGTAAAATCTTAAGCAATGAGCTTTTTTATTCAGTTAGTTACAATGCTAAAATCATTTTGATGAATTTTGAACATGAAATTACTGATTTTTATTGTTTATTATAATCGCTTTTTATTATTTTTATCCCGCAAAACATGTACATTGAGGTTATTACAATTCAAGTGATGACAACATGTCACTACACAATGACAGTAAGAACAAATTTATTTATACTCGAGATTGTCTATGTAGATGCTGAACAAAAAATATTTTTGATTACGATTATAAATAATTATCATTTTATTTTATTAACATTCTGACATTTTAATATAATTGAACTATTAGGATCTAAGTCTTTGTTATTTAATTATTTTTTTATTATATTCGTTCTTTTCTCAACTCCGCTTCTTAAAGGCCAGCGTCTGCGGAAATTGTTTACTCAAATTAATGAACGTGATGTTTAAGCCTAGTACATACTTGACTAATTGGTAAAGTCTCGAACTCGGTTCACGTGTTCGTCTTGGCATATTCACGCTTGAAATTTTAATAATTTTAATGTGAATTAAATATAATATTGACTGCCTCGTTGGTCGTGTTGGTTGCAGGTGTGACTGCCGACCGGGAGACCCCGGGTTCGATTCCCGGGTCGAACACTACAAAATTTTATAATTTATTTTTTCTAGTCTGTTTTTTAGTCTGGATATGTGCCCGATGCATGGCAATAGGCTCACAACCTATTCCATAGTGGCACGTAAACGTAACTGGTGAAACGTGGGAAGGTCCCGCATTCCTTTGCCTACCCCGTCGGGGACTACAGACGTGAGGTTCCTTTTTTTTTAATATAACATTTAAATTAATATTTTTTTTGGATCAATACCATCTAGATATTTTTGTATTTATAAAATATTAACTGACAGTCCATAAGAAAAATATAATCAATCATAATTGAAATTATATCTAAATATTATGATTTCTATATATGTTATAATAAATTTTGCAATATCATTTCAAGGGTACTGATAATATACCTAATAGTAATGGCTTTCACTTTTTAAAAGAATTAAAAGAGAACAACTATTTTTTCTCCACTCCTAACATATTGCTATCATATTGTTACGACTTGCAATCTTTTATAAAAAAATCTAATCATAAGCTAAAATTTATTTATCGTTATAGATTTGTGGCCATCGATAAATATACGAAATCTATAGAAGAACTAGGTTTGGATTATGAAGACGAAAAAAATGCTATGATTGCAATTACCCCAGAAGGTGCTGTAAATATGCATTGGTGCATTAAATTCATAATGTACATAGACAAAATCATAATCAAAATTTCTTCTTGTAGAAAGTAATAATTACGATGATTTCTATGAGGACTTCGACAATCGAATAGATTCGAAGAATTCGATGGACATAATTTTTTTTGGTTCTCCGAGTTCTTTTTTAAGAATCGACACTGAAACAATCTTACACCTATTCATGTACACGCAAAAACATTTGATTCCAATATCCAGGACTTTATTAGCATGGGATATCATAACTGGTAAACTTTCACATACAAATAATTTCTATAAACGTAAGCTTACGTCTGTAATCCCCGAAGAGGTAGGCAGAGTAATGCAGAACACTTCCACGTTTAACCGGTTACGTTTACGTCCCACAATGGAATAAGTGGTGAGCCTATTGCTTTACACCGGGAACATATCCAGACTCCGAATCACTACCAGAAAATACAAATAAGAAAATTTTGTAGTGTTTGACCCAGGGACCTCCCGGTTGGTAGTCGCACTTACAACTACCACGAGTAACGAGGCATTTGTCAGGTTTTGTAATTTTACAAATAAAAAAGCATATCCATAATTCGTTTACTGTGATAAATAAAAACATGGATATAACAATGATTGTTGGTTTTATCTCTTTGCAAATGAATGTTTTCTAGATGGTAAAACTGCTGCCTTTTTACAAGGTAGAGAATTCTTGGCTTTTGGCAGCCTCTTGAATTTAGTACCAGAGGAGGATCTTTATTACGCAAATTTCGGAGACCCATCAGTGTTTAAATATTTCTCTAATAATAAAATTTCACTTGGCAACCGCAAGGTTAGTCTCGTTGTATATCTCTATTATATATGTATATGTAATACAATATTTTAACACATCTCTTTATTTGTGATGAAAGTATGGAGCCTTAGTTGCGGCTTACAGAAGATATTTTGGTAACGATTGGTATTTAAATGGATCACATATCAACGAGCTCGGCTATTTATTGTGCGCTTTTCCTTCGGTCGACTTACTGAAGATATCTCCTATAACATTTCGGGAGCTAAATATTGATGTACTTAGTAAACTAGAGAGATGTTCAATTAATCAATCCAAGGTACACCAGCAAACTATAGAAATTTTAAATTCTTTATAATTAACATTTATATTTATAGAAAATGTACGATTTTTCAGACTTTGTATAACATAGCAACAAATGCTAATGCTTACCGCAGTCCTTATGAATGGTCATCGCATGAAGTAGGACGCTTAAACAGGTTATTTACTTGTAAGTTTATAAACTACGACAATGTTTATTTTTATTTTAGCTCTAAGATAATTGAAATTATTATTCATAAACTCTTGCATTTTTAGGTATATCAAATGAGGATATTAGTTCTATACCATTAGAAGCTATTTCAGGTCTCTCTCCAGGTGTTATGAAAATTATAAATCAAAATAAACTGAAATATTTCACACAGCAACAAATTTTACGAATGAACGCTAAAACACGCCGAATTTATATTATAAGAATGCAGTTAATGAAAAGCTTAGATACAAGCCAAATAGCAAAGTCAATAGCTCATAGACTAAAATTCGCACTTATTAGCACCGTGTTGATGAGGCATGAAGCAATCATTTATAGCATTTTCCAATAACAACATTAAAAAAAAAGTATTTTATTTTGTCATCAGAACATCTTACTGTATGTTTCATGCGATATATAACATCTCCACACACGGCCATCTGATCCCAAAGTAAGCTTGTGGTACGGTAACCAGACGGCTGATAAATTACATATATACATATAAATATATACTTAAATAGATATGTTTTTACATCCAGACACAGAACAAATAATTGTGCTCATCACACAAATATTTATGCTGGGTGGGAATCAAACCTACGACCCCCGGCGCAACAGTCGGGTTCACTAACCGCTGCACCAACGGGCCAGTCAATTTAGATTTTAGATATTTTAGTATAAAAGTATAAACTGCCTACTTATGACACAAACATGCAGATAATTATATAATTTATTGTGTATGTACACACCTTTAATAATTTTTTGAACAACAGATGGTGAAATTCTTATTTTAATTTCATTCAAATTTATAGCTTCCGCTATCAAAGAATTTTTCGTTTAAAGAAATTTCTCGAATTAGATGTAAACTGATAAAAATTTTAAATCACAATATTTATATATAATAAATATTATTGAACCATATGTGTAAATTGTGTATAATATATCAAATATAATTATAAAATATTTATTTGATTTTTCATCAAGTGCCACCAAGAATGCCACCATTTTGTTTTATTTGCTAAACGCCTTTTTCAGACTTTCAGTAAAGGATTCAATTGCTTTTTTTTCGTTCCGAGCTCATTTGAGAAGCACGTCGATACAGTAAAATATTTTTGAAAGTATTGTTATAAGATTTAAAGTTTGTATTAACGAAGATGCCTCCTGTAAAGCATTATTCATCAAGTGAAGTAAATCAGTATGAATTATCATCAAGATTATTGTCACTAACTGAAAATAATACTTCCTACACATTGACTCAGATCAATGGACAAAGAATTTATAGGAAAGCTCCACATGCATGGACTGGACCAGAACCTTCACGAAATTGTGAGGTATGAATTTTCACTTGTTGATTATTATTAAGATCATAATTAATGATAAATCATTAAGTTTGGTCAATCACCTAAGTCTCTCAGTGTTTGCTGAATTACTTACACAAATAAGCGTTTTTTAATCACATGTTATTATCATTTGAAAGTAAAACTTATTCAATAATCGTTGAGAATATTTAGGCGAATGATAACAATTTGGCGCCTTTTCTGGTGTTTATAAGTATTCTTTCCCGCGCTTTCTGTGTTCAATACTTTCAATCATTATTTACCTATGTAATTTTAATGTTTTAAACTGAACATAGGCAAAATGAACAGGGAAAAAAAGCGTTTTTTAAAGATGTAGTAATACCTATTAGTAACATTGGTCATGGTATCTGTAAGTGGATGAAATCAGTACCTGCCGAAATGTTTTAATATGGAGTTCTTGTCACTAGAACAAGGTATAGATATTAACTATAAGGAATTAGTCCCTCGATTTTATTGTTACTTCCTAACAAAGTGATAGTGTAATCGAACAATTGTAATTGCAACTTCGATTCACGTAATATTCAATTCATTACGGTTTCAACTCTCCCATAGGAAGAGGGTTGTCCATGAGTAGTGTGGGGCGTGTTGTCAAAATAAATTATAGTTCACCAAATACACTTAATTTAAATTAGAGTGCTATGAATTTCAAACTCGTTTTTAGTTCTTATAAGTAAATAGATGTTTCTAAATTTTAGTTCTTATAAGTAAATAGATGAACTGTACTCCATTCGCATACATACTCGTCTTATTCATGTCGTAAGCTGTAACTCATTATTCTTGTATCTTTTCAAGTTTTCGTACATATTCACTTAGTAACTAAAAATGATCGACAGGTTTAAACTTCGAAATACTTATCTTTCAGAGTAGTCTATTTTTGGTGCGTAAAAGCAATTTTTTGTACTTGCGTATACGGCACGCACTCTTTATAGTACAAAAGATTTTTATGTGTACGTGTATAGGCTTGTTAATCCATTCGTACCTATACGCGCGAGCTGCCTACGCCCCTTCTTGCTGAAGCGGAAACGCTGGTTCAAAAGAACGCGTAGGAACGTTCAGAAGAACGTTAGAAGTGCGTATGTAAATTCGAAACCTAGGCAGGCGTGCATATTATGTCAAAGTTTACTTAGCATGAATAACAAATTAAGATTGTTGTCCATAGGTGTTCATTGGAAGAATCCCTCACGATTGCTTCGAGGATACCCTGGTACCGCTATTTCGTCAAGCTGGCGAACTTTTCGAGTTTCGGCTCATGATTAATTTCTCCGGATGGAATAGAGGGTGCAATTTTTTATTTTGTTATATTTACGTTTAAGTATATTTTACTTAAAATGCTATTTGTGTAATAAAATTATATTTTGGTTTTAGTTATGCTTTCGCGATGTATACAACGGAGGGCGAAGCGAGCAATGCCATCCGCATGTTTAACAACTATATGATAAGACCATCATGGCAGCTGGGTATGTGTTATTGTTAAAAAAAATATTACTATTAAATTAAATGATAGTTCGCACTACTTTATGAGTATGTCCATTCGCTCCTCTTATTCTAAATTTGAACCTACATATTGTCATAAATTGGATTTTGTTATTTTTAGATGTTAGATCTGGTTTCAAATTGTCCTAATTGGATGTTATCCTAATTTTCTATATTGGTAATGGATTTTATATAGGTGTATGCCCGTCCATCAACAACTGTCGCATCTTCATTTCGCGTATCCCGCCCACGACACCGTCTGCGGAGATCGTGCGTCTACTGTACGCGCTCACGGACGAGGTGCAGGAGGTGCGCATCCGGCGCGCCGTGGCCTCGTGCGCCGCCATCGTGGAGTACCGCTCGCACCGCGGCGCCGCCATGGCGCGCAAGGCGCTGGTGGCGGCGGCCGCGGCCGCCTGGGGCTGCGGCGCGCGCCCCGCTGTCGACTGGTCCTTGCCGCAGTCGCCGCAGCTTTTGAAGCAGTATCGCGAGGTGCGCACTACACTTGCCTTTACTTTGATGTCGTTTATGCATGTATGTATATGTATAGTTCTTTCATTAAATTTTGGCATAAATTGATATTTTCGCGTTTGTATGGTGATGCATGCAAAATTAATACAAAGGATAGAAGTTATTGCACGGCATACGCATGTGTTCTTGGTGCAGGTGGGCCGCTGGACGCCCGAGTACGGCGTGGAGGTGCGGCGCGTGGGCGACGAGGCTGTGGGCGCGGCGTCCACGTACTCGCTGGAGCGCTGCTCGCAGGCGCGTCGCCTGCGCATGATCCACGAGGCGCAGCGCAGCGCCGCCGCCGTCGCCACAGCCGCCAGCGCCGCGCCCGCAGCTGCGGCCGCCCCGGCCGCGCCGTCACCTGTCGAGTAAGACACTGCTTGATATTAATCCACTTGCCGTTTTTTACGCGTTACATTTAATTTCGACTCATAGTATACCTATAACTGTTTTAAATGTGGCTCATTTGATGTTTTGTGTACAGATATTTTTTTAAATCAGAAACTACATTTTAAAAATGCTTTTCGGTTTGTAAAAAGTTATATGAATGTGGCTAGCTGGTCGAGCCACGTGAATAGCATGGAGTCGCTGGCAGCGTCGCTGTCGTCGCTGAGCGCGGGCTCTAGCGCCGCGCTAGCAGAGCGCGGCGTGTGGGCGGCGCCGCCCGCGCCGCACTACAACCCGTGGACGGCGCCGCACCCCATGCAGCCCTTCATCTCCACCACCAAGAACGACCTGTGAGCCGGTCTTCACCGCGTAGAGTAACTAAGCTGTATCATAAACTATTGTCATCAGTTTGTAATGGCTACTAGCCAATTTTCTATATCACATAAAATTTCTGAGCTGGCATATATTTATATCGAACCACGATATGTTGGGGTTTCATTCACACCACTGATAAGTATGTAAAAACTACGCGTATTGTAAATCAGTTCATAACATTTATTTATTAAAAACAGTTGTACTGAACTAAATCATTTATATTTAAATCACATTTGTCTTACAATAACCTCGGGACACAATGTAATATTAAACTTGTTTTTGGGTACCAACAATCTCAAGAAAATTTACACAAACATAGAATGATCTTAACAAGAGATTAAAGTAAAATTAATAAATTATCACCTCCAAACTACAAAATATATGTCTGCTTCATAATACATGCCAAACTGATTAATGATTTGTACTAGTTTGAAATACAGCTTGGTTACTTAATGCACGTTTATTTATTTTATCATTTGATTCTCTCTGTTGATTAATTTATAACACTAATAACAATGCATGTTGTTTGAATTAAATACTTAGAGACTAAGGTTTGATATAGGGGTGTAAAAATGTTTGATCAAAATTGCTCTTTCATTAACAATGTCACTGTTATTGGTCATAACATGTTCAGTTCATTGGCATAATGCGTTCGTGATTTAGCAATATTGGCTAAAATATATTGGTAATGTTTGTGGATGTGTTTATAGCACTTTGTTTCATAATTGAAGACATCTTGCTTTGTTTCTACAGTGTGTTGTTGGCTTGCATGTTTGGTGTATTGTTTGCTGTTCAATTTAATATGTGTTACATTATTAAGAAGTTTTAATTTTAACTAATACACCTCTCTGAGCCTCTCCAAGGTATAATTTCAAGGTAGGTAGGTAGAGAGACGTGGAATATAATTTTAGACTTTTTTTTTATTCTATCCTCCGTTGTTCATTGTAAGAATCCGCTTGAGATAACTGATAGTATTGATGTTTTAAATTTTAAGATTTTATAAGGCAGTATCGCGGTATATATAAGAATGTCTACAATTTTGTTTTACGTAATTAAATATGAATTAAGGGCAACTGGGTTTGGGCGGTCGCGCCCCGCCCTTAGGATTATTGCACAAAAGGCAATCTACATTTTTTGAGGTTTTTTCAACGAAATGTTCATGATATTGTAGTTTAATATATCTGTGTACGAGTAAGTCTATTTAAAATCAGGTTTTAAGAACACAAATCAATTTGGAACTGTTTTCTCAGCGTTATGTACCCAGCATTATGAAATTGTCTATCTACGATGAGCAAAATCTAATACATTTTGTAACGAGACAATATGAATTTATCAGTCGCTGTTTTATGAGGTTTTTAATAATATTGCATGCCAGTATTGATAAATAAATTTAAGTATAATACATGCTTTATGATCACTGTTTTATTTTGCTTACTTACCCTACGCTTTGAATGTTCCCGCTTTATAAACGATTTCAATTTAGGACCATTGATTGTTTGCGTTAAATGATGCGCTTAAGTACTCGTAATTTTCTGACGGGTTTTTCAACATAAAATTCATTGTAAGTGGCTCGGAGTTTAGATTTGTGCCTGGTTATGGTTATTGTACCTAAGCTCATCCCTTATTCCATTGTTGGACGTAATCGTAAATGCGTGTGCTCGTTTTCTATGATTACAGGCGTCATGATAGGTTTTTACGATATTGTACATATATAGCGACATAGAACTTAATAGAATTTAAAAATAGTTAAGGTTTTTTGTTTTGTTATAGATTTTAGCGATCCCCAACCCGCACGCCCAGCGTTGGGATTATGGGTATTACCTCCTTGTGGGAGGTCTATGTCCAGCAGTGGACTGCAATAGGCTGATAATGGTGAATAAATTTTGGCAGTTTAACTCCGTAATGACTTTAGGCGATTTTGAACATAGAGAAGTAATATCGCATAAAGAACGCGAAGTTATTGGGATCGCCGGGTCCCTTATGGGGTAGTCGGAGATTACCAAGTGTTAAATATTTTTATCGTTGCAGTCCTATTGTGCTTTATATTTATTCGACATCGTTTTAGCGTGAGCTTAATTTAACGCATCACCACTACCACGAAAAAGATAAGGTTTTCTTTCAATGCCACGCGCCAGTGTCGCCGCGAAAATGTTACGCTTCAAACTGAAGTGTGCGCCGGCGCCGCGCGGCCGCCTGCAGCAGTCGCGACAGCGCTATGTGGCCGGTGTAGTAGTGTTGTGCAATACGCGGCGGCGATGGCGGTGTGCGACAAGTGGGTCGCGCTCAAGATAGTCGAGTTTGTAAGTGGGCTCCCGTGTTATTATACTTTGGCTATTGTCTTAACAGCATGTAGAGAAAAACGGAAACGGAAGGTTTTTCCGCAAACGCTTACGCGTATTTGCTGCTTTGTAAACAATGTTTCTGTCTATATTAAAAATACTAAATTATTAATCCTTAAACGTATAAATAAATAATCTTACGTTTAATTACCTTATGATAATTTGTTTATCATTAATACGATATTTTTCGACGCAAATGTTCCCATTGCCCAAATTTAAAGTCTTGTTTACCAACAAGTTAAAGCGTAAAAGTTGAATAGACTAGACAAGTAGCTACCAATACCGATTCCTCCAAACTTCATATGTCGAAATTTGGTGTTCGGTTAACATAATTTTATTGCATAACATGAAGGCGAGACACATTCTCCGTAAGTTAACATTTGTTTACATTGCGATATGCTGATTTCGCAATACTTAAACTTGGGATAAGCCTTGTTTGATTGAACGTACCGATTGACCGACAGCTGTGTCCTCTATTAACTAAAAATTTAAAAATATATATTTTCGGTCTTCAATATTTATGATATCTGGAAACGCTTATTTTATTTTAATTTACAGCACATTTCTGCAAGTTGTTATAAAACTTTTGAACTTGATGATACATCTCGAGTTAAATCGAAGTGACCACTAGTAACATCAATGTGTCATTCGATACCGCGTTAATTACTGTTATTAAAACGATCTGGGTAACAATATTCACACGTCTCACTTATGAGACTGCAAGGATTATAGTTCTTGTCTGTTTGTATTATAATTATTATAATTAACATGTATTACAATAGGTTCTTACCCTGACCTTACTTAATCTCATTACGATTTTATTGCCATTTTAAAATAATTGAGAAAACTTTACAAACTTCAATGAAAACCTAAACGTAAACTGTGTAAACTCTTCTAGGGATGAAATAACCGTCACAGTGTGTAGGTGCCTAGTAGGTGTGTAGGTAGTGGGTACCTATAAGTTCTTTATAAATACTTGTCTTTGATCCCTGTGTCAGATTTGGATGTTTGTCAGTTTTCCTACTACTAGCAATCTCATTTCCATTAAAAAATCGACGGCGAGGACGACGTTTCCTTTGAAATAAAACAAAAGAATGGTTAAGTATTCTTTTATATTGTTTGGCTTATAAGGATGGTAGAACACAATTTTATGCATTGACGACGGGATTGATGTCTAAAGTTTTCTTGTTCATAATATTACTCCAAGTAGCCTTGCGGCATTTTTCGGGGTACGCTAGTAAAAAAAGTTCGAATAATATGATTGACATGAGCATGTCATGTCAATCATATTTGAATACATACATACAACAAGTTGTTGAATGTGGATGGATACTGGAAACCGAGAATAGGGCGTGAAGGCGTTCTTCGGGGAGGGCTATGTCCAGCTGCGGATTGAGGTAGGGTAATGATGATGAAGTTGTTATTTTGATCGTTTTTTTCTTATTTCTTCGGCTCCATCCATCCATATTCAAGTTATCCGAAATCGTATTTGGCTGTCAAAAAATCCGTATGAAATACGTTCATCCTAAAGGGTGAAAATAGGATTTCAGTCGGATTTTTTTTAAATAATAGAGAACTGTATAATCAAAGTTTTTTACAACTATATATGTATTATTCAACATAACAATTATACTATTTCACGCTATCATGCAGTCCTTCATGGATTGTCAATCTTGGGGTCATTTGAAGACTTAAAATACTAAAAAAACTGCAATAGCCTCACTGTGGCACTTAGCATGTGACGAATCGTATGACATTGTAAACACGTGTAGGCATTGTTTTTTTTCCTTCTAAATAACTTGCTAGGTAATTGTAATCATTGAAATGTAATTCTTACGCGTCAAAACTTGAAATCCGCGACAGCTTCTTAACTCTTCCATAAAGAAGTAAAAACTACTATCAATATAAATTAAGTAATATGCTTCTTAAAAGTCGTTGCTGGATTCCTATTTGTTGTTTGTTTTCGGTTCAGCAGATACGACAATAATACTTTACACTGTTCTGCTCTATTTAGAATCGAAAGAAGCTAAAAAAAATGACAAGCAATGATGTGGTCCATTGACAGATATTTTGAGGGTTATCATTACTGTTATGAATATAAGTACAGAAAACACCACCGCTGAAAGCATTGTCGAGTTTTTTGACAAAAAATAGGGTGCGATTTGAGCAAAGGAATTAGGTAGCACTTGTACGTATTTAACCAGTGCCTCCTCGCATGTTTACTAAATAGTGGTCTTAGTGTAGTCATGTCATTACTTGAAGAGTGGGACAGAAAATGTAAACATATTATTGAGCTAGTTATCTTTCTGCAGCTTAAATTTTACTTAAATGCTATGTGTTCTCATTCGTTACTGCCATAATAGACAATTTAATTCATATTTAATCATATACTTAATACATATATTGCACTTTTGGTGCCAACTCTGTTTTTTGAAAAAAAAACGCAACATCACGCATGTACTCCCGAAACGGTGGGCAGAGGAATGTAGAACACTCGCACGCTTCACCAGTTACGTTTACGTCCCACTATTGAAATGGTGGTGAGGCTAATGTCATATCCAGACTCCGAGCCACTTGTAGAAAATCTAAATTAGAAAAATCGAATAGTATCCGAGCCGGAATTTGAACCCAGGATCTGTCGATCGGCAGTCGCGCTCGCAAACAACACTACCAACCAGGCAGTACATGCTTTTAACAACCGATATCAATATCCTGAGGCTCTTATTTTTGTATCGTTAACATTTGTGCAGCGTATGCGGTAATTCTCATGGATTGTGCGTACATCTGATTACACAATTGCATATACCACGGTTGTGTGTCAAAGTCATGTGCACCATTACCAGTATATTTACCGTAATCGTTTACAACACTGACATGTGTAAAAGTGAGTACGTCGTTACTTAAGAGTACGAGATTGTAATGCTAATAACAATGTCATAAAAGATATGTCGAGATTTGTGGTATTATTGATATGGGCAAATGTTTAATAAATGCTTACGACATTATAGTTAAAGACGATAATCCTCACTGAACCGCGTCGGAGCCATGTGGTATGTGTATAAATGGGTATAATATATGGGCTATTAATTATTATATGGCCGTTTTAGTAATTTTTTGCATAGAGAAAGACTATTAAGATTACCATTTTTAATTCCCTAAATGCTAGATTCTGGAATCAACAGCACAATTTACAGATGGAATTGTCGTTATAATTTTCTAGTTGCATGTTACAAGAATACGGTAAGTTATATATTTGCTAATATAATCAGTTGTGAATAAAGTTAAGCGCGGTAAAATGATACGTAAGCAGTGCCAGCAGTGTCGTAGCGTCGTCATTGCCGCTCCCACGGTGCCGGCGACGCGCCGGGAGGTCACAGCAGCTCGCGCCTGCTGACGGATCGCCCATTGTGTGGCCATTGTGCTTATGGCTTTTGCGTTATTTTCCTTAAAATACTGGGTGAATTTAGTGTGGGTAATCCGCTTAGATTGTTTTCACGGCTACAGGATATAACTAAATTCACTTGAATTCTGATAAATTAAATAAAGATGAATCTTTAGATTGGAAAAAAATCACTACACGGAAAGTGCTTAATTTATCTTCATGTTTGTTTTAATTAATTTTTTATCTTCACGCCTGTAATCCACGAAGAGGTAGGCAGAGGAATGCAGAACACTCGCACGTCTCACTGCATACGTTTTTACGTCCCACTATGGAATAGGTGGTGAGCCTATCGCCATTTATCGGGCACATATCCAGATTCCGAACCACTACTAGAATTTAATTTAATTTTAGATTTTCTAGAATTTATACTAGAAAATTTTCTAGTAATTTTCTAAATCAGAAAATTTCTAAATTAAAAAATTCCAGTGTTAAATAGTGTTCGACCCGGGAATCGAACCCAGGACCTCCCG
>DWEJ01000206.1:0-19442 GCA_018245835.1 Mysoria sejanus stolli | reverse complement strand
CTGTCAACATCGGTCAGTTGACGAATCTTCTTCACAGTATAAGCCGCGGAACTAAGTCTGCCAGATAACATTTCTAAATGTGGATCCCATTGTAGCTTAGCATCTAATGTAATACCTTGGAAGACAGTCTTAGTGACCACTTCTAGTTCCTCATTGTTCATTACAATCCTGGTTTTTACTTGTTTTACAATTTTAGTAAAGAATTTAATACATTTAGTTTTATTGCTGTTCAAGAGCAAATTATTTGCACTAAACCAGTGTAATATTCTAAAGGGAGCGCTGTCTACATCTGTCTGTAAACAACACCATCTCACAGATATCCCCCAAAACATACAAGAGGAACAAAAAAGGGTCCAAAATAGAGCCTTGGGGCACCCCCACTGCTATAGCTAACAGACAGCGTATATCTATTTTCAATCCGACTCTATATCTAGGTGTGTGCGTCGAGATCTTTGCGTGTCGTGAGACAATTTGACAATAATAATAATAACAAAACCCATTGTTATAAAAAACAGTTAAATGGTGAAATAGTTTACTTTAATTAATCTCTTATTTGATTTTAAACATTCACACCAATCCGTAAACGTGAAATTTTTTTTTAACATATTTTTATAAATATTCATATTACCGATTATCATAAACCGATTAATCATCAAGCAGTTATTTTGAAATGAGTCCAGTACCATACAATGTAACACTTGCTAAATAATTTGCATTTATTTATTCCGTTACAAAAATCCTTTACATTACTTATGTACTTTTGCATCGGTCCATCGTAAAAACTGTAGTTTAAAATCACATTACCGGCCCGCACGCAGCAGGGCTGTCGCAAATTAAAAAATGTACATAATTTGGTAAGTGTAAGAATATATTGTAGGCTATTTTTTTATTATTCATTTGTAGGGTAGCCCTTACAGAAACAAAAATTGTTTGACGAAGTATTTTTTTAGATTTGGCATCAATTTTTACTTTCCTACCCCTGCCTTAAATTTTTTATCGCCATATTTTTCTATGTATAATATCCAAATAATTTGTAACCATTCGTTTTTCAACCATTTAAAACATATAAACACGTAATAGATTCTTATTTTTTTATGATCAAAATATTTATCAGAAATTGTTTATATGAGAGAACGACGTTTGCCGTGTTAGATACCGTTCTAATAAATTAAGGAAAATATTTGCAAAAAGAAGAATTTCTTATTTAAAAACAATATTTTGTCCATTTACTATTAAACATATGTATTGTGACGCCATTCCTATAGAAGTGGCTAATAACTAAGTCTACCGACTATAATGTTCATAAATATCTTTCTCTCTATCTATTTGTAACTTAATCATTATATACGCTCGTGTAATAGAGATAATCTTGATCTGGCCTATATCTATTCCATATAAGTCAAAGGTAAAAATATTACTCCCTACGCCCACTATTATTCTGATGGTAAAGTCACTTCAGCGCCATAAACTTCAAAAGCGGGGAAATTCAAACATGAATATTGATGATTTATTTATATCTTGCGCTAGTTATAACCATGGATGTTGTGTTGTTCGAACACAAGACATGATTACTTAATTATTTATAAGAATGGGCACAAAAAGTTTTCTGTATATGACATTCACAGTTCATTATCATCAATGTTATATATATCAACTCTTATGTACCAAAATTCCCAAAAATGGCCACAAATTACTCTACTTTCTTCTCTACTTTTTGGGTAGTCCTGAGCAGATTGTGTGAACCGTCAAATGGCAGGTCCGCAAACTTTGCATTATTTACTACGTCGCGGTCCCAAACTGTTTCTTCCCCGACGAGCAAAATTTCTTTACGCTATACTGTTTTCTTATTCCTTCTTAAATAAATTGCAGTTAACAGGAGCTAATTAGCCATTGCTGCTCATCTGTACTAATATGATACTCCTAATTGTAAAATGTTACAACCGATATGTCAGTATTATTTTTCATACCATTTAAATCATATCAAGCGGAAGTTTTTTATGACAAACGTAACTCGCGCGAACTTTCAGGGGCATTCTCTAATAAAAAAAACAGTTTACAATACGCATGCATGGAACATTTAGTCTTTTTTCAATGAGGTGACAACCCTAGTCCATACTGTCGCGACTTTGCAGCAAAATTAGCAAAAAACTATATTCTTGTTAGTTTTTTCCTCCAACACAACCTTTCGAGATATTCTATTAAGAAAACTATTCGACATTATTATTGCTAATTACATCTCATCGTAAATTGATTTCTTATGCTCGTATTGTTTCACTATTAAATTATTGCAGTTAAATGTTACGTTAAAAATCAAATTAACATTCTTTTTATGGACCTTTTAAAGGACTGAGAGAAGAAAATTATTGTTTATAATCTCGTGGACTAGTAAATAGATACTCGTAGTTATGTTAATAACTTTACATGCAGCGAAAAAAGTAATGGATACAATTTTATAATTTTTATATTGCTTCTAGTTTATTTATATTCAATGTAAAATAATTAATGTTTTCACAACGGTTATATACAACATGGTAAACTATAGAATGTTGTTTGCTAGGAATTATTCTTTTAGGTACCTAATTTAGATTTCTAATTTAGATTTTCTGGTTGTGGCTCGGAGTCTGAAGTCTGAAGTCTGAGTGATCCTCATCCTGCCACACATATTATAAGATGACATGAACTAAGAATAAAAAAATCATCTGCTACAGCAGTAAAAAGAAACTTCAAATAAAGTAAGGTAAGTCTGCAAGACGAACTTGGCTAGCCTGGTGTACAGCCAGCAAATTCAGTATAAAAGAAGATTCGTGCATACCAATAACACAATGAAAAGGTTGATGGTAATAAGGATAATAAGCATAGTTTGAACATTAGCAAGGTTGCGTGCAGGTCTCTTTATGTTCTTCGTTCACACTTGATCATAAATTGATACAGATGATGTCCAATGGTTGCACTCAGACATGTTGATATCGCTGATGTTTTAAAATAAAAAGTTACACGCCTGTAATCCCCGAAGAGGTAGACAGAGGAGTGTAGTTAAAAGCCCTTGTACACTCCCACAATTCACTAGTTGCGTTTACGTCCTACTATGAAATAAGTGGTGAGGCTTTTACCATATTCCGGACACAATTCCAGACTCCAATCCACGACTAGAAAATCTAAATTAGAAAAATACAGTAGTTTCCGACCCGGGGTTTTAACCCAGCATCACCCAATACCGAATACTCAGTCACACTTGCAACTAGTCAGTCGAGGCAGTCAAAGAAAGTCAACGTCCAAAAAGAAACTCCTCAAATAACAGCCAGTTTAACAACAAGAATCGCTGAAATCCTAAAGATTTAACAGGCAAAGTTTGGATAAAATGTTCTAAAAGTTTTCACTTAGTAATTAGAGATATGAGGTACACACACCTCTCACGAGTTACTTTATAGGTCCTGTGGAATAAGGGATATGCGCATTTCCATACACCAAGCGCAATTCTGACACAAAGCATTACTGGGAATTTCAAAATCAAGAAGGCCAAAAGTTCTTTCCCCATTCCGGGGAACAAAACGATCTATCTACAAAATATTCGCCACTCATATGATTGTTAATGTTAAACTGGTGGATTGGACCTGTTTTCAAATTTTATTGGAATGCTTCGGTACCTCTCCGCACGTTGCCTAGCATACTCTGAATATCGATAGTTCCAAATACTGTACAGAACGTAACCGCCGTTCCCACCGTTTTAAGCTACCGTTCTACCGCAGACAGACTTCTGTATTATACAAACCTACTAATTACGTGTTATTAGCAATCCTCCATTAAAATGTCCTCTATATGATAATCCACTGTCCATCCATCCAAACAGAGGATCATCTCCTCTGTTTGGACACGAAAGACGACGACCGAAAACCGAGATAATTGAAGTTTACTCGAGTATTGACGGATAGAAATGTTTTGATATTTTTGAAGAAGTAAAAGTTATTTTGTTTCAGTATACACCATTTGCTTTTGTTTCTATTACAATATAGGTATTTAAAGTTACGAGTAAAGATTCAAATATTCTCCGACACGAGAAAGGATAGCGTAATGCCGCAGTAAACACAAGAAGAATATTTCTGATTTTCGTTCTGCAATATTTTTCTAAGATGACTGAATAGGCTTAAGAATATGCAAAAACAACCTCTTAAGTTCATTGATTATCTTGAGAGTATTGAATTGAAATTATTAGTAACCATTACGCAACTTTTGCATGTACAAGATTCCCAAGAAAAATATTTCTGTATGTATATATGTAGGTATAAACCAGTGCAAGGATGTATAGTGATCAAGAAAATAATGATAAAGACTGTAATAATGATGAAATATATAACATGGAATAAAAAGCAGTTTAATTAAAAGCCGATGTTCGATGTTCTGTTAAAGCATGCCGACCATAAATTTCGGGCACGGGAGGCGCGGCCGATAGAATTTAATACAAAATCCGCCATATTGATATATACATTTTTTCCCCCACCGCCCCCCACCCCCACCCTGCATAATTGAGCGTTGTGAAAACTATCACATTGGTAAATGACGCTCCCCCTCCCCCGCAGTTTTCCGACATGCCCGCAATCAATAATTTGGCTGGGCAATGACTGCGATGACTTAGGCATGCGCAGTGCGCCCTCCGCCAAATCATCGGCAAAACCTGAACTTGACTTGACGAAAACGAAAGTTACACCCGAATGTTTCTACCCATTCTTGGCATTGGATACTACACGTGTGGGCTCCGTGTAGCTAAGCAAAACATCGTTTTTCAAACCAAATTTCGAGATTTTCCTATACGAATGACGCATCATGCTTATCGCAATTTTGATAATGAAACAGATCAGTCAGGACAATCTTGAATGTTATTCTCTAAAATTATATCATGGTGAGAAATATTATGGTAAATATTTTAGTGCTTCTTAGTTAAACGTAGAGTAATTGGAAGCTAGTACAATTGGAGGTAATGAACTTCATTACGATGACGCTATACAAATATCTGCGAGTGCGAGAGAGACAAACGGAGGCTTCGGTTGAGGCAATCATTATACGGACGCTCATGATGCGAAGTATATATAACAATACTCTATACGTAGGTACGAAAAGTACAAGATACAATAAAATATAAAATTTTCATGAAAATCTTACCTGGAGCCTTGTCTTCACAGTAATTTACTAGTTACTGTTGCTGTTAGGCCTGTTATAGAGTTCCTTGCTCTTCTTATATTTGGTCCTACGTTTTCTCCTTTTCCAACTCTTCTTCGTCGATCTTGTTCGAGTTATTTTGTCTATTATTGTCTTTAGTTTGTTAGTTTTGTCCGTGTATATTCTTTAGCCCGTTAATTTTTATACGTATTTATATAAAATATTACAGTTATAGAAGTAACAAAACTCATTCAACTAAGTCTTAACGGTAATTTTAATTTTTAATTTTGTACTATTAAAGAAATCTAAAGACGATCAACAGGTAGGTAAATTTTTAATTTTGATTTTTTTTTTGTAATTTTTTGACGTAATTTTTTCTTACCTTTGTAATATTAATTTAAGGCCAATTTAAGGCACGAGATTTTTTTTCTTCTATAAGCTTTGTTTTTCACCTCCCAGGTTTTCAGAATTGGTCGATGAAATTGGTCGAAACTTTTCCAAAATTTCTTTGCCGAAAGTCTTAAATATTGCTTAGCCTTAAACGTTTAGGTCCAGAGTTTTTCACTAAATTACTTTCACTATATATATATGGAGAGTTTGTATAAAAATTAAAGGAAATTAATCGTAAAGTTCCAAAAATAACCAGTGTTGTTTAAATGTACTTAAAGAACTCAAATGTTTAAATCCTCTTTTCTATTGTTTTCTTATAATAACGGTTGATATAAACGTAAAACTTGTTCTATTGCGAAAAAACGTGTTTCTTTATCGTCAAATGGCGACGGCTGTTATTTGTTGGTTGCTAGATTCCCTTTGCTATGAAATCTTGGTTTCCTTCAGCTTCTTGCGCATTTAACTTAGTGAGGTGTACATTCAGAGAGCCATGGCATTCTTCTTTTTCTTCCCATGTATCTCTTCCGCCTCTTCAGTTTGATTGTTGTGATTATTTTGCTTATTTTACAGCTGCTCTTCCCGGATGGTTGTGTGATGTTGTATTAGCCCTTTACAACGGATCCGAGCAGAACTGCCTTTCAATTGCCTTATCGCTATAGTTTGTTTCAAATAAAACCGGTTTTCTTAAATATTGAGTGTTCAAGTGTTGCTGATTACTATTGCTTAAAACTGTCACTTAAATTCTACGATGATTATGTGGAAAAACTTAATAGAGTCTATTGCATAAAACTATTCACTGAATGTGACGGCGGGCGGCAGCGGTAACCCGAACGCATGCGCGTAATTTCGAAATTTTTTTGAAAAACCAAAATTGGTCTATGAAATTTTCGATTTAACGATTATATCGGGAATTTAGGCCGTTTGAAATATTTTTCCTTTAAATATTTGATTTTTAAATGGTTATTTTAAAGCGCGGTGGGTTTTTTCGCGCGTTGCGTAGGTGGTAAACACGCGTCGTCACCAGCCACGCCGGCCACACTGATGGAAGGAAGGTTGCAATGCTGCTGCAGCGGCCCGCCGGGGTGTGGGGTCCACCTGCCTCCCCATGGGGGCTCCCACTCCAATGACTCGTGTACACCTCGGAATCATCAAATAATGATTTCGTGTGTTTATTATAAAACTCTACGTACATAGGCGGGTCTCGCAGAACGCACCCGAGGAATTCAATTTTGAAATTACCGTTTATGCCTGTGTGTGTTAAATGAACGTTTAGAATAAACTATTCGCATATTATTAATTTCATAGTTACCAACCGTTATCAGCGTGGATCAATAATAGGAAATTTATCCATAAAAGGGGGTGGCCTCCCACATTTAATATTAAATTCGGAACTCAAATTTTTCGCTTCCGCAGTGCGTTGCTCATTCCATACGTTTTCCCTTTACGCATCTATTTTAATATCGTCCGTTACGAGGATTTCTTTATCAATGAATATTAAAACAATATCTTTTTTCATGGATTTCATAGAGTAGGTATCTCGTGGCATTCCTGTTTATCGGACATACCGTCGCATTCCTGTTCGCCGAAGGGTGGAATAACGTCTAGATCTAGGTATGGAATGTGAAAACTACGTTTATTTCGATTGTCTAAAAACAGATGCAGTGGTCGAGGGTGGTTTTTTATCCCCTGTCGAATAAATAACGAGGGGACATAGGGAATATTTTAGTACCAATACTTTTTATTGATTCAGAGAAAAACGGGTGCAGACAAACGGGAAATGCAGATATCTCTCGTATGCATAGGTGAAAAACGCAGACCTTTTTTGTATGTAGCCACTACGCGAAATTGATTACGATAAATTACAAACAACGCATTCATAGCAGATGTACTACTCTATAATCTGTTACCTTATAAAAAATTGATTTGATTTTAGGGCTAACCACTATTGGCGTTACATCATGCCTGTAATCCCCGAATAGATAAACAAAGGAGCGTAGTACACTCTCACGTTTCAACAGTTTCGTTTACGTCCCGCTAGCAGGCGATAAGTCTATCGCCATACTCCGGGCACATATCCTGACTATTCGGCACTTCTGGAAAATTTAAGTTAGAAAAATTTATGGGATTCAAACCCTCTTGATCTGCAGACGCGCTTGCATGCAACAAAACCAACAAGGCAACTCATCATTTGGACTTAGGTTTCACCAATACCATAAGTGAAACCACAAAAGACGAGAGAGATGTCCAAAAAGATATTTAACCCAGATGCAATGACGTCCATTATTGAAACATGTGTAAAACAAACAAATGTGATAATATGCTTTTGTCTGCAGATTTTCAGGAAACCTCCAAGAAGGTGCAAGATTGGGATCCAAAGTAAGAAGACGTGGTACAAAAAGGTAGAATCTGAGTATTTAATATTTATGGCCAATCTCTTGTAAGTTTTACTCTGCTTATCTATTGTAAGTACTGATTTTTAGAATCAGATCGGAATATCTCAGGTTTTAGTGCTATTACAAGTTCTTCTTAGTCAAATCATGGCCAACAGGTGCCGATTATTTTATATAATTAACAATCACAATTTTTTTTACATATCACACCAGAAGAAACGGATTTTTAAATAAACTGAATATTTATGGACCTACCGCAATACAAACGTCATTGCATCTTGAAACGGTTCGAAATTCACTCGAATTTCAACTTTAATACTCGCAATATAAGAATCAATTAACGTGTCTTCGTGAAATGCTTTCGTTGTTACATACTGTCTCGCTGTACTGATTGAGCAATTTACTAAGTGACTTTTAATTGATAGGACATGAATTCGACTCTCAGGGGATGTACCCATGTGTTGTTTGTCATAATTGCGTTTGTTGCTCACAAGCCAATTGTAATTTTAAGATATGTTGCATAAAGTTGATTTTCGAAACTCTATGTAGCGGTGATTTCTTTGTTGACGATCTAAGCTGATGATCTGACACTTAACTTGAATGTTTAATTTTCATTCCAGGACTGCAGACTTGAGGGTCAAGGTAGGTTCTAGAGTGGAGCGATAAAAAGTCTTGACGATGGGTATCATTTATATACATATCATAACTCCAGGTCCTTGCGGGCAGTCAGAGAGTACAAAGCACCACCACTTACAGACCCGGAGTGCGTCTGCTACATCCATAACTGTCTTCATACCCGCAAGTCAATTTCGAAGACTATGTTGATGATACATTATGGTATCTGTATTATATAAACATACACATTACGGATTATGTTACAAAGATATTTTATAATTATAATTTATATAGCTATTGAAGAAAATATAGAGTTCAAATTCTCGTACGGCAAAAGACACACTACTTGTTGTGGTTGTTAAAAAAATATTTTTTTGTTATTGACATCAATTTTTGCAAATTTGAATGTGCACTATTCTGGCTACCTCTTGGGTAACTACAGGCGTGATGTTACGTTCCGTTTGTTTAACAGTACCATGATTCAAGTCATGATGGCCTCACGCCGCTCATCCATTTGTATATTATCAAGTAATCCCACCGATTAAGAGCGCTCGCAAATTTCTATGTGTCATTATTAACTGGATGCGCATTAAAACGTTGTATCTTTGTGCACGAAAGTGTTCTAATCACACCCATAGCTAGTTACTAAGAGTGGAGTATACGATGTGCTTATCCAATGTGGATGACATAATAGGTGTGGATCCATTTATCCCAAAACGCTCTCTGGTATTGATGGAAGTCTGAAATTTATCCCCCTTTGAAACAGGAACATAGCTTATTGGTTGGATGTACGTTTTTATTTGGTTTATTTCGTATTACTAATTATAAAGGCCAATGACATCATTCGCATGGTTCGTACAGGAAAAATATATGCGTGTTATTAAAGCATATTGATCATTTCATGAATTATGAAATACACATACATACACACACATAAGAGTTAAGTATATGAACGGAAAGAATATTATAACAATCATTAATAATTTATAAGTGTCAACAAGGATTTCGCGCGCGACTGTACACTGATCCTCGCTTAAGCCCCATGAAAATATCTGACGTTGCAAAAATCATCGCGTACAGACGGGTAGACAGTAAAAATATACATCCAAGTGCGTAAATGAATTACCTGACACTGTTCTGTAACAGTACAATAACAGATGTCACTTTTGCATACGTCTGTACTTATGTATATACGCAATACTGAATTGCACTATCTACCGCCGTTTCGTTTCTGTGCGTACTTATGTATGGTTTAAAATTTAACAAATTTGAGCCAATGTTGCCACCAACGAGGACGAAACTAACCAGTCCTTGACCAAGCTGCTATGTTTTTGAAAATCATAAGTTACTTAATTTGTTTTTATTTTGAAATTAGTTACATGTACAGTCAAAAGCAGTTTGATACTAAACCAAGAGTAGGGTACTGCGTAAGTTTGTATCGGCTGCGATGATTGCGAATAAACATGACAGTACTATCATCAAGCGCATCTTGCATTTTTACATAAATAGACCTTTTCGTTCTCCCATTAACCACGGGTCACCTTCTAAAACACCACTATTTAAGCCATCACCTGCCACGCTGGCGGGGTAACATACTTCACATACATAAACTAATCTGACATTATAACAATTTGATGGCGGAAAATTGTAATGTACAGTGTGTGTATTGGAAGTGCCACGCCCTAACATAGAAATTTCGTTACAAATCCGGTACAATGTACATAATAAGTACCAACCTAAAGAACTAATGTACGAATATGCTTCCATAACCTTATTTTCATGATGATTTTTCTTTGTTTTTGACGTGTTGTACACGTTACATGATATCCTAACATCATTAATGAGGATAACTAAGGTATGTAGATATATAAAGTCGTCTTCTAGTATGGAAATTAATATGTCCTTACTTTCGGATTATTGACTTTTTTTGCACATCTACGTTAGAATCATTTTTTGCCCACAGCTAAAGGCGGTGGCGGTCAGTGCGATTAGCCATTCGGTGGCTTTTATGGAATGATTGAAGATTTTCGAAATCATCATCAAGGCATGGCAGGCGCGCCGCCAGCGGGTCTTTCGCAATTTAATTAACGCGACCGTTTTAATATTAAAAACGTCACACACGAACGCCGCACGCAGAATCATGTACAAAGCTGGGGTGGAGTGCAACTATAGGCTACGTAGCCTTCCTAGGTACGTCTCTTGCTATCTCGCTCTCACCACTGCGCAGACTCGTCATCGTCATCAAACCCCCTGCCCAGGGCGTCAGGGGTGACCCCCCAACGTCAATATACGGCAAACACCGTAGATAAAACAAACCCCACTTGCACACAGCCGCAAGTGCATACACACATTCATGCACACATGCGCACAGAATTCGCGCACTACACCGAAATTTTATACAAAATTGAAGGCAGATAATTACATTAACAAGATATATGGTGTATATGCAGCGATCGGCGATCGGTCTGCGCGCGGGGCGGGAGGCGAGGGGGTGTATTTCGGAAAATTGCAAAATGCTTTTTCGATGATTTTTCGTATAGATACGCCATTTTATTGCCTCGCCTGCCGATCCGGCAGTGCGCTTTTAATATTATTGCTTTCGTATTTTCGAGATTGATGCCCTGAGCTCGGAAGCCGGCAATGGCGCCGAGAATCACATCTCGATCTATAATTATAAGTTAACCTTACAGAGTTTCTAATTAACGCTAAGGCTATGTATTTTCACCGCATTAGTCATGCGTGTAATGCAGTGCATTCTACCAAATATAGCCCCTGTACTGTTTACTTCAAATAGAGCCTTTTTTTCGCTGATGTATAAGTATGCATTTCAATACCCAGATTATTTTGGGTGTATTCTACATTGTATACACGAATACAATACAGTGTATACACGAATACTATCTGGAAGACTTAACTGTTTAACAAGATCAGCTCATTTTCTTAGACCTTCTTGTTCATTTTAGACCTACGTTCTTTAATTATATATATCACTTTAAAGGTGAGAATAAACATGTGCAAAAATTCAAGTTATACAAGTTATAATTCTGTTATATATTCCTTGAGATGTGTGACGTCTGCCAGCTTGTAGTTAGCCAATTTGCCATTTCGCCCGTAACTCTTCTCATTCTGAAAGAAACCCAAAACTAACAATGGAACGATAAACATTTTGAATAAATGACGATAACAGATTACTACATCTAGAATTCTCCAAGATATTTATCTAGAAAAATAATGGAAAATAATGTTTCATCAAGAAGTATTTCATCGCATCAAAAACCAAAGTCCTACATGAATAAACAGTAGTTTGAATTCAAAAACTATGAATGAAATAACTGACTCTACAGACGAAACATAACGGTACTCGATCGGATTACAATTATTCTGACGCAGTTAACGAACGTATCTGAGCTGCGGCGCACTATCTTTTAGACATTAACATATCGTTCGAAACCATATGTTGGTTTATTTTATAAATTATCTTCACTCAGTTCCGATTGTACAATTCCTAACTTTTCTTTTTGTTAATAGTTACAACTAATAATTAAATAGCTATTATTCAATAAATATTTTAGAAATAAAACAATTATAGAAAAATTTCCAATATTTATTACATAATTCATTACAATCTTGTATACTATGTAATGACCAAAAGCAAGTAAATTAATTTTTTATTGCTTTTATTCGAATTAATTTCACAAAAATTAATTAAATCATAATTAAAATTCGTCATATAACTCGTGCAAATATAACAAAATGCTTTTTTTAAAATACCACAATGTGAACTGTATTCAAAAACACGGAAAGAGCCCAAAATTTTTATAGATGTTTGAAAATGTTATTACGCATGAAAAACATATAACAACAATATTTATTAAAAATTAGTTATAAATTTCGCGTTTATTCAAGACGTCTAAATTGAATAACACTACTCATAACAGCGAAGGTAAACATCGTGAGGAGACCTGTACACCTATTTCCATAATGTTCTCTGAGAAGTGTGATCTGCCAATCCTTACCCAATCACCGTATCAGGCAACGACCTTAAGCCTTTTTAAAACTAGTAAAGATCAAATCCAGTACACAATCTAAAGAAAAATTAATGATGACGTGTAGAAGAATATATACAATCATCACCTCCATTAGCCATTTTAAGTCCACTGCTGGACATATAGGATCCTCTCATGAGGGGTTATTGCCCGTAATCTCCACGCTGAGCATTCGGGTTGAAGGGGTGGGGGGGGACCACTCCTTGAACCTCCTTTGCTAAATGTATGATCATGAAAAGGAATGATGAAGTATCTCATAGCAATGGCATAGCATATCACCATGGCCTCTTACTACGTCTGAGTTGACAGTTGCTACTGGGCGTGTACAACACTCTCTGCTAACCCTTTCGCGAAACTACAGACGTAACGTTACGTTACGTTGTGTTATAAATTAATGGAATATAATTTTGTGCAGCACAGTGGGAGGCTGTCGTAAATGCATTTTGCGTCGCAGCGAGGTCAACGACACCGTACTTATGAGGGCTGAAAATTGAAAACGATGCCGAAACGCATTGGGGAGATCTGGTCTTTATATTTGTATTAAATTTTATATCTAGACAATTAATGTTGCTTGAATGACCATTCCGTTTATTATCGTAAAAATATTTGAATTAAAAAAAATGTGTATAACATAACAATATCGCTGTAGGTACTTCACCGAAGGGATATGCAGAGTAGACTCGATTCTCCTGGTTATCAGTTATATGTCCCGTGAGATACGGAGTGTGCCTCTTGCTATACACAAGATAAATCTACATTCGTTACATCACGCCTGTAATCCCCGAAGAGGTATCTATGCTGAGGAGGATAGTACACTCGCACGTTTCACAAATTAAGTTTGCGTGCGTTTGGGTGGTGAACCCGTTGCCATAACACGAGGCGCATTTCTAGACTCTGAGCCACAAGTAGAAAATCTAAATTAGAAAAATATCGTACTGCCCAACCCGGGATTTGAACCCAGGACCACTCGATCTGCAGTCGCGCATTTTAACTAACACGACCAACGGGGTCATTGAAATTTCATACAATCAATGTCATATTCGCGCTAGAAAAATCCAATAATACTTCAGTAATCAGTAATATTTAATTGTTTTACCCAGATTCATTTATTTCTCGAGACACGCAAAAGCACAAATTTCACACGAGTTGAGTCAAACTCTAAGGGAAACCAGGTAGCAAGAGTTGTGGTGCTGGAATTTCACCACAACTCTTGCTACCTGGTTTCCCTCAGGCTTCGATTGATCTATTTAACAGCGTTCATAAATTAACGTTACAGGAGTTAATTATAATTTAATTAAACATTTAATAGATAATTCCAAAATTTACAATACATCTGTAAGTAATTAATTCACAGGTGACAAATTTTCGCAAACGCGCTGGAATAGTAATAAAACGGACAATTTCTTTCGATAATAAACAGTTATAACTACTAGATATCCTCAAAGATTTTTAAATATATTTATCCTGTGGGTACTGAAACCTCTTATTAACGTATTCTTCAGACTACGCTCAACCTTGGCAAGCAATCTCAAAGTTATGTATGATATGAAACTAGGTGGAGCTAATATTATTATTAGAAATTAGGTTTTTCTCCTGAGAAAACAAATTTATATTTGACGGATTACTCACATTTATACTCACGGATAAACAAAGCCTAGCTGTGCTATGAACAAAATTATGAACGTTGCATCGGCAACCAGCTTGAATGCTGAGGTAATTCAAATTTCAATGAGCGAAACGTTTTATTGCTTTTATAAAATTGGTCATTATGTTAGGAGTAAAACATAGTTTCTGTAGGTATATGTTTCAAACAATGAAGATGTATGGGCTTCTGGATAATTATCTCAGTGCGAGCCTAAACTTTAAATTTGGGTAGTACTTGTATATTTGTGACCTTCTATTTATCTCCGAAACAACCTTAATACCGAGCATCTGTTTTTTACATTTATATATCCTATTTTAGCATTAAGCAATCTCTGCCTACCTCGCAAGGGAGCTGGTGTGATAAAATTATATAATAATAACAACTGAAAAATATAACCTTAAGCAATCTTAAAATATAACCTTAAGTAATCTTCATAATCATATCGAATTTATTTTCATCTTGGTAACAATTGGGATGTATTGGGAGATTCTAAAACCTAAGGTTCATAAAAAGACGTCGATGCTATAAAATAATTTAATCGCTAATCCAGATTTAGATGAGTGATTTCTTCAATCCAGGGCCTGATTTTAGCGACCTTACTGTACACGCCGTAAGATCCCGGAGTGGCGCAACCGTAACCAAATGACACCATGCCCAAAAGCCTGTCGTATGCCACTGCTGGACCTCCAGAGTCGCCCTGAAAATTAGGTCATGATATATAATGTAGCAAACAGATAAGTGATCAGTAACAAGAACAAAAAAAATTTGCTGAACAAAAATGTACCATCCTAAGTAGAATGTAGGTACTAACAGACCATCTCATATTTTAACTTCTATTTCCTCAATCCATTTATGGTTTCATTGTTAGACCCGAGGCGTCTCATTAAAGAAATATTTAGAAACATAATACCCTACTGCTGCTAGACCATGCTGGACAAGTCCAGTTTGGCAGATGTCTTAGAGGACATTAAAATAGAATAGAATGAAAATGGAGATAAGGAACATTACAGAGAACATTCTAGACGTTCCTTGAGATTTCAATTTTGAGACTACAGCGAAAGCCGTCATATACGGATATTTTAACAGTCAGCTCTAATTTAAAATAATACCTATTGAAGTGACTTTAAATACTGTGTGAACTACCAACCTGACAAGCATCCATTTTCCCTTCAGAAAATCCAGCACAGAACATCCTCGAAGTCAGCGCACCCCTGAAGTAAGGGAATGGCACGTGCTGGCAGTTTTCCTTCGATATTATCGGTACCCGAACCGCACGAAGGATACTCGAGTATGGACCCTGAGCGTTAACATATAATAATCAAAATTACGTAAGATATTTTCGTATATACATATATCCGATGATTATAAACGAGATAAATCCTAAATGTTTAGGCAAATGAAAATATGAATTCGATGTTTGTAACTACGTGTAGTTTTTTTGTACACTCAGATATATAACAAATAGCTGTGTTCATCACACAAACATTTATTCTGGGTGGGACTCTAATCCACGTCACAATATAGGACGCAATATATTCCTGAAGTCCCGATTATCCTAGACAATCGTCGTATATTTTTACTATTGAAAACCCAGAATTAATTTTTATTAGAACCAGAATTAATTAAGATAGCGACCTAAGGTAAAATTAAAAACAGTAAACATTATAAATAGAGGGGCGAACATTAAAAATTTCATTAAAAAGATAAGAAGTTGTTACAGCTATTTGTTATTAATGGGTTGTTATATGGTAATGAGTTATGGGGGCCTAATTCGGCAACGTGATATTGATGTTAATTCTTTAATAACAACACAACTCCACTCAGCCCGCACAACAATTATCACTGCGCATTTTGCAGCTGCTCAACAACCATGCTTGCAGAGCTTTGCACGGATTTCACACTGACGACAACTGTGACACTCGGGAAATAAAGCATGATTATCGGGAAACCTCGTCAATCAATATTCACCGTTCTATGAACCGTTTTCAGCTAACTACACGCTAACCCAATCAAATGCCCGTAAAAGTGATATGTATACAGAACGTAAAGCCTTATTCATCAAACCGCATTGTGTACGGAAGTGCGACCAATGCATATTAATTGTTTGCGCGTGTCACGCCCATTTCCTTTTAGCGGCGTATACTCTCGATTACACGATTACTGATTATTACATCGTCCTTCTTTTGTTTGTTGGTGTGATATTTTTTCAAGCTCTCATGATTTAGGCCTGATTAGCAAACCATGGTGTAAAATGTCATAGACTCAATTAAGTTTACTGATAGAAAAAATGTACTTTGCCTTAAATTATGTTAAAGATATGATGATAATGTTCTGTGTATAGTTTGACAAAGAGATATTACAATCTATGCATTGTTTGTGAAATAGATAAATTGGTGTCAAATTTATGTTAAAATAAAAATGTTTGTTAGTCATTAGAACGTACATATATATCTTCACGCCAAGTCCTTTCCGGTCATTAGAACGTAAATAATTGATATTGGCTAAATAATTATAAGCAACGTAACTTCACACCTGTAATCCCCGAAATAGTAGGCAGAGCAATGCAGAACACTCCCACGTTACACCAGTTACATTTACATTCCACTATGGAATATGTGATGAGCCTATTTCCATGCATCGGACACATATCCAGACATACTTGAAACCAATACGACCAACGAGGCAGTCGTAATTATAAGCAGAAGATTCTTATGAAGCAAAGCATGAAAGAATACTGAATATGAGATCGATCACATAAAATAGAATGATCCTAATCATATAAACTCAGAATTATCTACAAACTGAAAATATCTTTAAATTCAGAAGACGTCCAGAGTCAAGAAAAGAAGACAGTAAATTCGCACCCCTTCACCAAATATATTGTCTTAGTTGAGTATTAAAACCGATACCGACATCGATAGACTGTATGGAAAGTATACACACATTCTCCTCAGTATTCCCCCACCCGGTAACCGTAACGACTTTCCCAATCACCATATCCTCGATGTGAGCTATCTTTATTGGTTGAACATTGTCATCGAATTTCAATGGCTCGCTCAACTCCAGCAACTGGTAATCGTAATCGAACGGATGTTCCTTCTTATTGGCCGACCACATCGGGTGGACGTAGTTCTTCTTCACGGCGATCTTCCGGCCCTGGTTCACGTACTTGGAACCCACCCTCACATAGGACTTCTTGCTTTGTAAATAAAGTTATCGTTAGTTATGATTCCAGTTAATGCTTCTGACAGTGATTTGGATTAAGTTAATGTGATTAATTATATATTTCAATATCTGATGTCATGTTAACTTTATTTAAGTATTTGAAAATACTTGCTTGAACATTGAACATTTACAAGAAAAGACGTCTTATTATTACTCTAAGAACTGGAACTATTTGTTCCAGTTCTTATTAAAAAAATCTTATTAAAAATATATAATAAATTCTATACAAATTGTTAAAAATCTAACAAGTTTAATCCAGCTGAAAATATTTAGTCTCTTGTAATGGAACTGTAATACATTACAATCTGAATAATCTGTAATACATTACAATCTGATTCACACTGCGCTATCTATCATGAATTCTCAGTAAATTCGTAAAACAGACAACTAATTTCATTTTATAACATGTTACTGAAATCGCTTAAAAATTATCATCTCTTACCCACAGTGACCGGCTGTAAGCACCCATTTCTTGGCTATGATGGCTCCTCCACAGTTGGTTCCATATGCCACATGGTATGGATACAAATTCATATTGTCCACTTCCATGCCACCAACTATCTTATCATCACCCACGTATTCGCGCCAATCATCGCTTCTTTTAAGCCCATCACCTTTATATTTGTTATAATCAAAATTGTCCACATCTGCTACTTCTGTTGGCTCATCGTAGTCCTCTATATCAAGTCTGTGTAAATTGTCCTGTCTTGCTGCTGATTCGGCTTCTACCGGTATAACGCCAGGTGATGTCTCCGATACTTCTATTGGTATGACGAGGAGGCCATATTCTGGTAAAACACTAATTAGTTACCATGGAATACGCATAAAAATGGTTTTAAATTTCTTGTCAATTACAATTCATATTTACGTGCGGTTCTTTCAATAGTGAAAAGTCGAACACTATCTTATAAAAGAACTAAACTATGAAGAAGAAGAAGAACTAAATTATGAAGCTTATTCGGTGGCCTAAATAATATTTACAACTTAACAAAAAACTAAACAGCGTAGTGACAATATCCAGTTTTTTGTTTATTTTTAAATTAAAATTAGGAATTTTATACAGGTTAATATTTAACACTTACTGTTAATAGTTAACACTTACTGTCTAACTGTACTGGAGCTACCCACAGAAGACCAACAAGCAAAACTGCAATCATCTTACTGACGCAATCATTTCAATACTCAATGAGAACTAAGTGAATAATGTCTTCATAGGTGTATAATTGAACGTGAAATTACCAATTGGAAACAGTTTACTTGGAAATGAATGATCGTGTCACAATTAATGGTGATACTTTTTTGAAACAACCCTTACATTTGAGTTTGCTTAAAACATTTCTAGCATTTTTAGCATTTTAACAAGCTTATTCAACACAATGTGATATCAGAAAATTTGTTACATCTCACACAATTTGCTGCAATGTGCTGCCATCTGTAACAAATTTTCGTAAAGTAATTTGTTTTTGAAAAGCACCATCTAGTTTAGTTTTTAGTAAGCTCCAATTACAAGACAATAAAATAATGTTAATAAATGTATTAAATTAGCATTTTAATAAATTATCTTATGGTGAAAAATACACACTATATCCTATAAGTTGTTATTAAAAAAATTATATTTAAATATGGTTTAAACTGCCTCTTTGATGGTGTTGGTTGCAAGTGCAACTTCCGATCGGGGGTCCCGGGTCGAACACTAGAAAAGAATATTTCTAATTTAGACATTTTATAGAAAATCTAAATTAAAATTCTAGTAGTGGTTCGGAGTATGGTTATAAGGCCGATGCATGGCAATAGGCTCACACCTATTCCATAGTGGGACGTAAACGTAACTGGTGAAACATGGGAATGTTCTGCATTCTTCTCCCTACCTCTTCGGGAATTACAGGCGTGAAGATACCTTTACGTTTATATTTAAATATTTATATCACACATATATTAATTTTAAGAAGTCAAAGTCCTCGAGTTTCTAGGAGAATATTA
>DWEJ01000205.1:0-19443 GCA_018245835.1 Mysoria sejanus stolli | reverse complement strand
CTATCTTTTCCTTCTTCCTTGGTTCCTCGAGTGGCAAGTGCTGCGTCTAAGTAGAAAGCAGCTTTCTCGGCGCTGTGTTTTCCGGTTTAGTTTTATTATTGTCTCTGATATGATACAGATGACCGTTCTGTATAATAAACCTTGTTTAAAAACTATAATTGTGCGGTTAAATATTATCAAAATACCATAAAATTAAAGAGTTAATGATATGAGACATTTTGCCAAAGCCATTTCATTATCATCATCATCATCATCATCAGCCTTATGCAGTCTACTGCGCGACATGTCTTCCCTTAGGGGTTGTGCCTATAATTCCCACTGTTGGGATGTATGCATACGAGTTGGGAATCGCAGAGCACAGGTTCTTGCATCGTCTACGGTACTGTTCATAGGCGGCCAGGACATGCTGTTGTGCCTAGGCAGACCTGACGCGTCTTACTGGCTTGCAACTATGTTAGAATTAGTGCAATTATGGTGTGTGCCTAAACATATCCGGTTAGCGTTGGAATATAAGATTTTGTGTAATTTCTTCAATTCACACCGTTTCTAAGGACGATGTCCTTTTACTAGTGAAATATCTTCTTTGAGCAAGAGTTTACCATTTAGTGTAGAACGAGAGTGCAGCTTTACTCAATACTCAAGATTTCCTCGTAAAGGTATGTAATTGCGGCCGATAACGCCACTGGCTTCCCCTTCTGATTTCCACGAAACGTGAAAACATAAAAGCCAAATCTTTTAGACCTCGATAATCGTTATGGGCTAAGCATCTGCCACTTTGGCAAATTATTGGGATATTTCCAAGAAAAAGTTGTCGCCCTCTTAGAATAGGGTAGAGCCTCGTATTTGATAGCGTGATTTTCCTGAGCGTACGGAGAATGTTAAATTACATCCGAAATGAAAGATAATAGGCCTCCCTCTTAACAGCCAAAAGTTACTCCGCTTTGCATGGGGAAAAAAGTTTCGGGTCCCGAAGATTTTGAAATTTCACCCGGAGGGCGTCGAAACTTCCCGGTTTTACGTTATTTATTCATGGTTTTAGTACCGGAGACTTGGTGTTCAGTTCATTTATATTTAGATGATCGCTGATTTAAATAAAAGCGTATGCAACTTTCTTTTAAGGAAGAAACTCTCGGGAGTTGAGTTTAAATAAGTTTTATTCCGTAGTAGCTACATTCCGTTTAAATATTCTGTAGACATTTTCAGCTGTTTAATTTTTTATGCTAACTGTTACGATATTAATTTTTATTACTACTCCAAGTTTCTAGTTTCTTTGAGTTTAATTTGTTTAACTTATTGTATTTTAACTGATTGTGATATAAAGGATATTTTTAAAATTTGAAAGTTACCTTTTTGGTACGTTTTCTGATCAGGAAGCTTTGCAAGGATATTTATTTTAGTAGAGCTATCTCAGTAGAACTGTCGCTACATCTTTATATGCAGATAAAACCATTTTCTATTTTGGACTTCTACTTCGTTTGTGAATGACTGGTTCGCCTTTCACCTTCCTACTCCTGCATGCTAATTTCTGGCGCCCACTATTACGTTTAGAAAATATCTGCGTTTCAAAATTGGACTGGCACTAGAAAAATATCGTAAAATCGATAGTTCTCCATTATGTTTTACTAGAGCAGGTCTAGTAAGGTAACTTGTAATCGGCCAGCGAGTTAATCAACGATTTTAACGCGTCTCAATACAAGAGACTTCACTTCGACAATTTTTTTTGAAAGGGTCGATAGTTTGGTGCTTTTTTATATCTAATTCACTTCGCCTCCGTAATAGGTTTTCAGTATAGCTATTATGACGATTGCATATGTATTGTGTGTGATAGAATTAAAATAAAACCAAGGACATTAGAGTTCAAGTTGAACAGTTTATTTTAAACTAATACGAACGCATAGTAGAATTTATGATATATATATATTTAATAATATTAATGGATACAATAACAGAACATTGACAATAAAGCGTTAACCAAGTTCCACCAACATTTGATAAAGCCATAGTGATTGCAATCGAGTATTATATACAAAACGGACAGCCGATCTCCGAACGTCGAAAGAATATTCACATAGTATTAAAGCTATTTAAATCATGGCCAATAAACCAGTCTTATGCTAAGTTATTTTTTTACAATAAAAACAGTCACTTAATCTAAAGAAATTCTATTTAAAATCAACTGATTTAATATATGTTAAATTATTTAGTACTGTGTGTAACGACCCTATAAAATCGATCACGAGTTATTAACGATTATCATTTTTATTGACATTTCACATCGATTTTCATACAATGTTGCAATATTCGAGTGATCATAATGAATTCAATTTTTATTAAAGTTTAATTGTATTTATAACGTAGAACGCAAGAGTAAATCCCAGTTAAGGTATGTAGTTACTACAAAAATAAAATGTGAGTCAGTGATTTGTTACGGATAAAAGATTTATATTTAAGGCTGATCGCAGACGTTTCGGTTGTTGTCAAGGTTATAAGTAGCATAAGGGATTTAATGTGTCAGCGATGTACGTACCAACTGAAGTCTGTTACAAATGTAATGTGCAACTGATAAATATAAAATTATAATAAAGGTACGTATATACAATTATTTCAGTGATGAAATAGTTGTATCATGATTGTCATTAAAAAGTTATTAAATAATAGTTAAAGAAAAAACATGAAAAAGTATATATTCAGTTTACATGAGAAGATAAGTGTATAATCAGATAACAACTAAAATCATAAATGGTACATTCTCATATAATTTGAACCTACCAATTGATTGAAAAAATCGCTTGTCAAACTGATGACATGAAAACGGTGAAGTAACGAACTGTTTATTCGCTAAGGAAAGAAATTATATTTCACAATTAACAATGTGAGTAAAAAAGATTGTTACAATACAGCATAGTTAACAATTATTTACTTCACTCTTGACACTAGTTGCCGTACTCTAGTCTCTGTTTCCTAATCGTTTACAGGAGTCCACATCTTTATAATTTCACTACCGTTTTGCGTTCAACTCGGATTCCGCCGCTGCCAGCGACTAAAGCTTTCTAAGCCTTTTCGGCTACCTCGAATCGTTGCTAATTTATGTAAAGATAATAATAATATTATATTACAAAGCAACTACACATATATTTAAATGATAATAGAAAGTTTAAATGAAGTGTCTAACATTAAGTGACTGCAACAATTTACATAACAATGTTAGTGCTTGCGTTCAATAAGACGATATGGCAATGCCTTATGAATTTACAGGCGAGGGAAGACAGAGGAAGACTCTGGATATTCTGTTGAGATATCTTACAATAGATTTTAATAAAGTTAGTTTTTTTGTGCAAACAACAAGTAGAAAAGAATTTGGCTGGATAAAACCTGGCGACCTCACGCTTGGTCGTTGTTCAATTCAACCTCGAAACTGCAAAATCATATTGAATTTTCAAGTGTAAGAAAAGTCCAACTTTTATTAGAGTGTTGAAATATTCTGATTCAAAATCCAGTCCGACTAGGGTCGGCATCGAAGATTTATTGAGTGAAATCTTATTCAGGATTCAAAGTTCAATACGATTGTGCAATTTGAAAGGTACTTTGGAGTCCGGTTCACCAACCGATAGTTTATAAAAGTACAAAAATGAGCAGAAATATTATTATAACAAAGTTATTCGACCGTCATTCGCTGCGTCATATTTCTTTGTACAATAATAGTACACTATTGTTATTTCATACGATCTTTAAATAAATTAGCTTTTAAAAATATACTTCAGAGCGGTACTAGAAGCTTTCATAAGGGTTAGAAAAATACAGTGGTAACCTCATTAGATTAGTGCCAAAGCATTTTATATAAATACAAGTATATCTAGAGTACAAAACCAGTCTCCAGATTAAATTCGGTAACGTAGTTTTATGATACGATTTATTTAGAAATTTCCGCGCTGCGAGTACAATAATTTGTACTTTGAAGCATTTTATTCGTATTTTAGTGTTCAGAAATCACTAATTTCGGGGTCGGTATCGGCGTATTTGCAAGTAAAGGGGTTCCTTAGCCACGAACAGAACGATCGATCGCTGTGTTGTTTGTATTTAGCTGTAGTGTGTTTCTTTGCATGAGCTCTCGCTACTGCTGCTCGGCGAGTTGGATAAGAATCTAATGAAGACGCATCTGAATCTCTCGGCACCGAATCGTAACCTGATTCTGCACGTCTAGATGTCGCAGCTGGACTGTGTTTACCAGTTCGCGGCGTCGACTCATGTCCACTATCATATCCATCTGGTTTGGAAGTAGCAACCACTCTCGCGACAACTTTATCGTTTTTGTCACATTTTTCCGACCGTGGTTCTGTAGTTACTACAGGTGGTGTGACTTCCAAATGTAAATTTGATTTTAAATCTCTAAAAGTGCTTGACGGAGCACCATTGCCAGGTAATCGTTTCTCTTCACGTAAATTAGGATCAGATGCGCCATCTGGGTGTCTTAATGAAGCTATTCGAGCGTCAGTTATATCATTACCGCGGTACCTTTCAAAAGGTCCATAAGAATCGTTATGAGTAATATCTAAGTTGTGAAATGCATCACATTCTTCTACTGCACTACCTGGTCTAGACATTGTTCTTTTGCAACTATCACATATTTTGTCACTAGGTCTATAAGCAGGTTCACTATATACAGATCCATCACCATGGTAATCTTCCGTATCGCGTACGTTACATAATGATAGTGACTGAAATTGTGGTAAAATTTTATTACCTGGCATGTTGTTACCATCTAAAATCCTACGAGATCCATAAAGTTCATTTAATTCGATTATATCATCTATTCGTGATCTAGAAGAAGGTAAACTCTGATGTGGAATATCTTGTACAGTATTATCGCATACAAAATTTTCCGGAAAAAATGCCATAGCTTGTCTTAAGTAGGCTTCATGCCTTATTTGTCTTTCAACTTCACTATATAATGATAAAGTATCTGTGAAAGTCGACGCCACGGTTAAGTTTTCTTGACTTAATATTCGTAGAGGGTGATCTTCACAATCTTCATGATCTATATCGGGGTAAGGATTATCTCTTAATCCCATACAATACGCTATATCTTCTTCTGTTACTTGAAGACAACAATCTTGCATAGGAACTGGTTCTAATGGTTCTTCTACTTCATATATTTCTAAAATTTCATCTTCTTCGTCCATTGGACCTCTGCTCAAACCGTGTTGATCAACATCTCTACTATGAGTTGAAACTAATTCGTCCTCCATCCTCAATCTCTCCTTATATTTACTGTCTAGGCTTTCCATTGATACTTCTCTACTGCTAAGGCTACTAGGTTGAATCAAAGGGAGGGCTGGCGGGATTTCTGCTAGTTCTTCACTATCATCATCTTCATCAGGTTCATTTTTCGATGCGCTTTTAGAAGTGCTAGATTTTCTTTGTAAATTATAATCAGGTGGATCAAACTTTTCTTCTTCAATTGCCATTCCTTTTGATCCTGCTTTTAAACCTGTTCGTATCGTTGATTCTTCAACATGAATTTTTCTAGATGTTTCTTTCATTAATTCCATGCGATGTAGTTCTGGTTCATCGGCAAATTTTAAATTAGGATCTCTGTGGACTGGCTGAGCTTTGTGACTTGGTGAATTATGTCTAGATTTATGTATTTGAGATGTTTGATTTTCAACCCATTTTCTTATCATATTCTTTTTATGATTATCCATATATCCATATCCTATATTTTCGGTTGTATGTGCGCTCAGTAAACCAACTTGTAATGGTACTTGATTTGGTGTCGCTGGAACAGATTCAAATTGCTGAGGTATTTTGGGTTCTTGCATGGGTCCGTCAATCCACGTTTCTCGTTTTTTACTTTGTGTTTCTTTGATAATGTGTCGTGCTTCCACCAATTTAGACTTAGATATTCTGGGACCATCAATCCATTGTTCATCGCTATTATTTTTACCATCGTCAGAAAACTGCTTGGGGAGTGTTTTTTTCATAGGTGTAGCTTTTGAAGTTGCGGAATGCACTGGCGATGATTTAGGTGTGTGAGTAGGTTGTACAATGGTCTTTAATGGAGATGATTTTGGGGACGAGTGTAATTTATGTATAGGACTTTTTTCTTCAACAACTTTTGATAGAGAAGATTTATGCCTTTGTTCCGCCGCTGATCCTCGTAGGGCTTTACTTAATACACAGCGATTGTCACCCGAATTGATATGAGGTATGTAAACTGGAGGGTGTTCTCCATCTGTAGCATCATCCAATGGGCCGACATAAATGACAGTATCCGCGGATAGATCACTGCTGGAAGGATCAGGTTCACTGCTACTTGGTTTAGAAGCATCTTCACCAGAGCTGCCACCTGAGCCTGCATTGTTGTTTGAACTATATTTAACTTTCCTTCTACGCAATCGGTGTATTCGTGATGCCAGCTGTAGCGTTGTGAGTGTATCGGAGTAGTTTTGAATATTTGGAGACACGTGCACTATCATTGCTGTATGACAAGTTAGAGAGCCAAGGCATTCTTTTAGCACATGAGTAAGGTTATGATCTCGATAAGGAAGATGTCGTTGACCATTGAATATTGCTAGCAGAATATTTCCTAATCCAGAAAGTGGTATTCCTCCATTCGTTTTTCCTCGCTCTGAATTGCCTAAATCGATTAGATGAAGTCTGCTACGGCCTCCAGCAACTGTAAAAAAGTTATGACTGTTTTTTTAATTGATCGGAACGCTGTACTAGTCAGGTATTATAAATTTTACTCTGATTTAGGGGTTTATATTTGAAATTGATGAAATCGTAGCTTAACCAACTGAAATCTTAAATCACACAGAACACGGAAACAGAAGCCATTAAAAATATTTATGTCTCTACGAAAAGCTCAACGTATAACTTCTAGGTCTTATTCTGCCGTACGTAAGTTACGAAAATGTTTTCATGGAACTTTAGACTTTTGAACTTCAAGAAGACGTCTTAACGAATAAACCTGTTAGCATTAAAATTAATGACCTTCTTCTCCCTTTATATAAATTTCGTTTCTTCCCGGATTAAAAGATTTTGAGTTTTAATCACTTGAAGATATAACTTCAGTTCATAAATTACTATGGCTCCCAAATTACAATGTATGAGACCAAATTATCTTGGAAAATTGGTATCCAAGGATTTAAAGACAGTGTATTTTATGGGAATTTGTTTAAAAAACATAGAGATACAATCTATTGATAATTATTACTTTTTATACATATTAATTACCTGCTCCTTTCCCCCCTACGCTGTACTGGTAGACATGCAGAGTGTACAACAGGTGACTATCTTTTCCTTCTTCCTTGGTTCCTCGAGTGGCAAGTGCTGCGTCTAAGTAGAAAGCAGCTTTCTCGGCGCTGTGCACCCTGAGCTCTGATTGGTTCTGGAGATGTGTGCCGAAGAGTGGGTCATCGCGGAGGTACACTCCCGGAGACTGCTCGGTATCTGTTCAACATATTTAGAATCAGGTTTCTTTTAAATACACATAAAAAATTTTCTTTTTAAATTATATAATCACGTCAAGTCTCTTACGGAATAGGCAAAGAGCACCGAGTGAAACATGCCTCTAGTATTATACTTCTCACGAACAACTTCATGTTAATCGTAGACAATCTCAAAATAAAATATGTTAACATGGAATACACAAAACAATTAATCAGCGTTTAGTCATAGCAGGCACTCACCGTTGTGATACGGTGCCAGTAGGTCACGAATCTGATTCGTGTTGGTGCAGAGTTCCACCGCCGACACCCTCACGGAGAAACGGATGCCGCACTTGTGCCGTTGCTCGGCTATCCCTCTGAAGAGCCAGGATATTGCGCACGGGATAGCACCCATCGAGCCTGCCGCGTCCGGTCGCCCCAACATTGTGTACGACTTACCTACAACAAAATATAAAACCTTAGAAAAATGTGACGCTACGCCTGTAGTCCTCGAAGAGGTAAGCAGATCATTGAGTACACTCCCACGAATTAAGAAATAACCTAAAAAACTCATTAAAAACTCATTTATGGATGAATCTTTCATAAAATTTTACCTCACATAGTCGTATGTATGTGGGTATGAAATTTATGTTTAATTAGTATTTGTATCTTTCTGTATAAAATATTGGCAATGAAAACTTTTGTATTTTGAAATTTTTATAAACACGTAATTTTTAGGCGTTGCCTTGAAATTCGAGTGATGGGAACCCCACTTTATTATTAGTATAATTAATTACATGAATGTAAACATTGAAATAAAATCCGATCCAAATGTAACTTTCTCTTTAAATTTGAATTGCCAATTAATTTCGTAAAAACCTTTAATTCTTAAAACGCAATAATCCGCTAATAAATTTCGTCCCCTCAGCTATCTAGCGGAGTTTAGACAGAGTCGTTCGAACGTAAGCAAACACAAATCAAATCTGGCATAATCCGTATGTTACAATGATATTTGTTCAGCATAATGCAGACGAAACTCGGTATAATTTGAGTGCGGCTTTACACTAGGGCGTGTTCATATATATCATGAACACGGTTACATAGGTGACGGCTTAGAACAGGTTATTTCTTAAAATCTTGAACGTTAACCACCTGAAAACGGCCACAAAACCTTAAAATTATCAGTGAAATCCCAGTATAATAAGTGTAAATTCAGGTTACATTAGCTGGATTTCCGGTTATTGTAAAGTCAGGTTGGTAACTTGAGAGATACCTTTTCCACGTTGGATCGACAATTGCCAAAATAATCTGGCTGTTGCACTAAGCCATGCTCCGGTGAGACGTGATCCTCTCTCGGAAGTTTCATTTAACTGAAGCTTTCATTTAATTTACATTTAAAACCGTAATCCTCGCTGTCGTAAGACTCACACAATGTCGGCTGAAAAGTGGCCCGTTTTATTACCTTATTGTGTTATAATGAAATTTGGAAATTGTTTTTTTATCGTTGCTTTAAAGTTAAGTGCAGATATTAACTCAAAATATTTTAGTAGCGGCGATTTTTTTAGTTAACATATTATTATAAACTTTTTAAAATAAGTGAGACATCAGATAATAATAATGAAGACAAATGTGTTGAATACACATTAAGAACTGAGTAAAACAAATGTTTTATTCTGGCTAATTTCATTATTGATATTAATTAAGGGTACGATGCGAGCCAGCAGCTACCTGGATACTCGTATTTATCAAACTTTCAATTAAGAGTCGCGTCTTTTCCCATTCGTATGCAAATCCCAATTGGTCGCTGAAGTTTCGGCTTGCGGTCTAGATAAATAGTGGAGCAGTTGGCTGCGATGTACTCGGAATTAGAAGTTGGTTTATTTGCGCCGCCAACTTCAACATTCACTAGTTTTCCTCGGGAACACTTGCATTGCAGTACGCAATACTTACAAATTATTTTGTTTTGTATTTGTTGTTTTATATAGGTATGTGAATTAAATAAATGTAACGGAAAAAATGTTTTTGTTTAAATTTATTTAATACAATATTTAAAATTGAAGCGGCTAACCGGAATTTTAAATTATTATTAAAAATTGTACCTAATTACGAATTTTTAAACCTTCCTTTTCAAATTAATCAACCCTCAGTAGAGTTGATTAGTTCACTCGTACCAGAGCTGGCACGTTTCTCATTTCACAAATGAGGTCACATCAAATTGAAGCTTTGAAGCACATAGTGCATGTAGAATGTGTAGTCAATTTTATTTTCTTGATTGTTAGAAAATTTATTTGAACAAAGACATTATAATTCAACGGAATTATTATTTAGATATGACTTTTGAAATACTTATTTTATATAAACATTGTTTAACCTAGTAAAAGCAACAATTTGTTATACACAGAGCGCGGAAGCCACGCCAACTACTCTATGTAGTACCACGCCGCTGCAGAACTTCGTTGCAGGCTCGTTCGTTACAGTTTCGCAAACTCTAATATTTGCGGTTCTAGATTTTAAGTTTGTTGGAATTAAATTTTGTGATCAGTGTGGCAAGCTTTAACTATTTTATTGAAGTGCATGTTCACATTTCGTTGTTGAGGTACAGTTTCAAAGGAATATTCTGTAAGCTATCGTACTTGTAGCACTTTTCATTTCTTTGATTTTTATTTTATCATACATACAACACATCCTGACATAACCATCATCCTTAATTTGATCATCATCACTATCATCAACCTATTGCAGTCCACTGCTGGGCATAGGCCTCCCCTGAGGCGTTATGCCCAAACCCCCACGCTGGGCACGCGCTGTGGATCGCAGTTCACAGTTTCGCGCACCACCTATCCCTAACTTATTATAATTGTTAATAAGTAAAGAACGTTGATCGAAACGCATATCGTGTTAACCATTCATCAATTTAACATTTATTCATATGCATTATGCTAGTAATATTTGCGACGGTAATATCGTGTTGGTTGTACTTAATAAACCAATAAATAAAGTAAATACGACATGCTAGCAAAACCTATGCTAGCTAAACCTATGCTAGCTAAACCTATTAGAAGGATAGTTCTTACCAAGTCCCGCGTGTCCGAAGCAAAAGAGGCAACCGTCCGTGCCATTTATGACGGCGTGAATGACGTCAGTGAGCGCGCTCGAGCATATCTCCGCCTGGAACAGACATATCGCGTTACGATCTGTGGGCGTATCTAGTACATAACACATACGATAAGTGCTTGTTCTGTGTAAAATGATCTAAATGAGTATGTATTTACAAAATTATATACATATATGTACATATATGTGTGACGAAGACAGCGGG
The DNA here is from genome assembly GCA_018245835.1 of Mysoria sejanus stolli. NCBI lineage: Eukaryota > Metazoa > Arthropoda > Insecta > Lepidoptera > Hesperiidae > Mysarbia > Mysarbia sejanus. Next base: position 8,694 of record DWEJ01000205.1, on the reverse strand, counting down.
AAGCTGCTGCTCGGACGGCCCAGGCCGGGTGGAGTGGCGCCGATTAGGGGAGGCCTATGTCCAGCAGTGGACATCAGGAGGCTGACGATGATGCTGATGATGATGCTGATGATGATGATGTGTAGTTTGTCAGCCATGTGTTTATCACAATACAATATGCGATGAATTGGCCGTAAGTGGAATTGGCACAAGATATTATTATCACACACACATTTGAACTGAATAATATATTTTCTGGTCTGGAGTTAGTTTAACGTTCATGTTAAACATACTCAATGCTAAATCATATATTATACATTTATGTTTTCACATCATCACGCCTGATCCATAAACGGATAGGCAGACAGCCCCGAATGGCATACACTTTATACACCTGACGTGTTCATTCTACATTGTTCACTCCCTGAACATAACTGTAAACATAATAATACAATTATATCACATCTGATTTATTTTGTCTATTCGCTGAGCAGGTATAAATTAAGACGTATTAACTGAGACGGCCGCTAATCCCGTCTAACGTTGTAATTCTCAGAATTAATTCCGAAGTCTTTAATTCTTCGAAGAGCTCAGCGGATTCAATGTGCTTTGAAGAATGAGATCAGATCATTACAATAATTGAGTGAACGTTTATATGTTATATGTATGTATACGTTTATGTGCTATACTATTTATATTATTGTATCGTTACGCAAGGATTATTGCGGAGTAGGCAAAGAGAACAAAGTGTAAATTACTCATCAATCACGTCATGTGCTTTTTCAATGTTCAACAACATTTACGTACACGCACGTCAGTTTCGGAGGCACTTGACTCCGACGCGCCATCTTCCAGTCGGGCTGCTAGTCGGGCTGCTAGTCGGGGAACTAGTCGGGGAACTAGTCGGGCAATCTCAAAAATAAATTTAACCATTTCCGATTTCTAAATATGGTAAACTTGAAAATAATAATGAATGTTTATCAATGTTATCAACTATTCAACATTTTCTTCGTTAATATCGACTATTAATATAGAATTTGTAGGATCTAGTCCTGTAGACATTGTAGTGATAAATATATATGATATAAATATATATGATATAAATATATATGATATGATTATCATGATCATTCTTTTATCTTTCCGCTATCGGACAGGGGTCTCCTCCCAGAATGAGGATTCAAACCACGATTATAAATTAATAAATAAACAAGTACAAAAATCGGTTTAAAAAGTGATTAAATTTATACAATGGTGTTGTCAAGCGAAACGGAGACTTCGATACCAAGGCGGGTTTTTATCACTTATAAAAATATTACATTAAATTACCGCCGAGACATCCGAGATCGGAATTGATTCCGAATTTAACAATGAAATAATAATGACATTTTATATTTCAGACAGGAATCAAATAACCAATTCAATGTTATTTTGTAAATAATCTAAGGTAAGTTATTAAAAAAAAGTAATAATAACAATGTTTTATTTATTTTATTTTTGACATCGTCGGTCGTAGTGGAATCGTATTATCAATTATTGGTATAATCAATAGTTCCCTGTGCATGGCAATAGGCTCATCCATTGTTCCACAGTGAGACGGTGACGGTGAGATCGTAGGTGGTGCAACGAGGAAGTGTACTAGGCTCCTCTGCCCACCTCTTCGGGGATTACAGACGAGGTGTTACGTATTATCTACATAAAACTAACCGGCGGGTACGGCTAGCATATATGGAGCAAGCCATAGTTACTACTGGATTCATAAAAATCATAAAAAATATCACATGATTTAGAGAGGAATGATACTGCAGTGACCAGGCTTGTTCGTAAAATTTTTCCCGTTACATATAGGATCAGCGAGTGAAGACATAAACGCACGGCAAAACTCTCGAGTAGACGGAAGGTGAACATAATGCTTTGAATAATTTAAGCAAATCCGGCACTTCCAACGCCAGCCCCGCGCCGCCATGGCGTGTTCATGGTTGTTCTCTTTGCCGAGCGAGGGTCGCCAGATAATTAAACAGACTTACAGCAAAGCGCTGAGATTAGATGCGAGAGCTGCCCATGCTTCTTGGTATTATGGGACCATTACGTAACCAGTCGTGATAGTTTTGTTGATTTGATACCTGAATATACCTGATAGTAGATGGAATATAATATGTATATAAGGGCATACGGTAGTTAATATGTAGAATAAAAAACTGAAATATTTACAGTTTATTGAAGTCATTCAGTGGGTGATATGATAATTTAATTTTACTGACTATGACGACTATATGCTTTTATTTTATATACTTAATACTTAGTATGCTATACCAATGAGGAAGGTTCCAGAGATATCTGAAAACGAGATAATATTTTGTTTCAAATTAAAATTCATATTTTAGCCTAAGTTGTTTTAAGTAAAAAAATATTACTATCTCAACATAGATTTAGCTTAATTTTACAAAGCACAGATATGCACTAAATGTGTGAGAAAATATAAAAATGAAATTATTTATTTTCACAAACATAATGTCAATATTTATGGTCACCCTAACTTAGTGATTCGTAACTAGGCGTGGAAATTTTGAAATTGTTTTGAATGAAAATTTTAATGAACATCCCTCCGTTCGCTAATTGAAAACGTTTAGATATCATTCCAGGAGGGTACTTTATCGAATTTGTTACAGCTTTTCTAAACATTTAGTTGTTTCCCCGTTACTTGTAAACAAGAGGAGCGTTGTTAGAGAGTGTGTAAATGAGAGTGGGTTTTTAAAAGACGATATCAGTTGCTTATTTTCTTATATTTTATACAAATAACCTTGTTATGTATGAGACATCTGGTGAACAGAGGCTGAGGTATGCTGCGTTTCAGTGTATTGCTGTATTGTCAGTGTATTGGTGTATTGTCAGTGTATTCCTGTATTGTCGGTGTATTGTCAGTGTATTGGTGAGCAACCAAAATAATTCTGTACCACAGCAGACACATTGTGACATGAGTGCGAGCCCAGATCGTAAAGACCTCAGATTCAAAATAATAACATTAAAAACAAGGACTATAATTACAGACTGCAAGCATAACAAAACATATAGATATCTGTGCTCTTAGGAAATTGTATAACAAATTAGAAGTAAAGAGTTGGTTAAAAGATAAAATAATGTACTGTATTACTTAGGGCCATAGATGAGAATTACAGACCATGGTTGCTTCATCATCATAACCAGTTTATTGCAGTCCACAGCTGGACATAGGTCTCCCCTGAGGGGCCATGCCCATAATCGTCACACTGGTCATGAGGGTTGGGGATCGCAGAGTACAACGTTATATAAAAACCAACAAATAAAGGTTCTATTATAAAAATGTTATCCATCGTTCGTCCGTTCGTTTAGGCAAACATCACGTGCTTTCGACCGCTTTCATTAGAATTCTACGCCTAGTATAGTATAAGTAAAAAATAAAATTGCAATATTTTTATTTCATTGATCGTTACAAATACAACAATTCGCCATAATTTGTTGAGAAGAGTCCTCATAATTCGCTAAAAATTATTTATTTGAAATAATTCAAAATAAGCCAATTTATTTTAAACAGCATTAAAATTATATTAAAAATAATAATAATATTCCATTAAATCTTTTAATTTTATGAGCTATATGACTTAAAAGCAACAATAACAAATAAACGAATAAAAAAAATTGTACACAATTTTACACAAGATGTGTAAAGTTATTAGTTAAATAACCGGTAATTACAGGTAGTATGAGTTATATCAGTTGGTGGCAGCGCTTGCGCGTGACAACATAATCTACTTCAGCCGGGGATTAGCTCATTGGAGCTAATGTGCTATGGACGTGTTTTGTTGACTGTGAATACATCTCCGCACCACGTTATGTACGTGTCGAATCGTGAGGATGACGTATGCACTGTTAACATTTATACCACTGATATTCGATACCGATATGACCAAATATATAACTCACAGCAAACATCCCGCTTGTATTTGACTAATAGCAACCCTATTAGCAGTGGAGTTTAGTATTCCTACGTTTCACAAATTATATTTTACCTCCCAGTTAGTCGAGTCTATTGCCATATAACGGATTCACCCAGACTTCATGATACTATTACGAATTTCGAAACAAACATTAATCATTAAACAAATTTTAATGAAACCTTTAATCTGTATGTATTACTATATATTATATCGTATTATAGTATTATTATCTATTATACCGTTACACCACCACGTTCCTGTACGAGTTAGGAAGAGGTTAACAAGTGGAATATATTCCTATCCTTATATAGCTGACGGGTTTAGTCTATATACATGATGTATGAAATTCGTATATAATGATCGGTCCCGCGGAATTACGTCCGCTCCACTGCGCCACCGATACAGTGGGTGTCTGTATCTGTATATAGGCGCGTCGGAGCTATCAGCTATAACTCAGCCGATCGCGGCTTAGAGGCTTAGTGCGGCCGGTCTACCAACGCACAGCACCCTATCAACTGCTACTGCACCCACCTATATAATAACACCAAATGTTATCAATCATTTTACTAAAACACGTAAAATACCTTAACAGTAACATGTAAGAGGTAGGTAGAGAGGTATGCATTCGATATTTAACCGTATACACATGTACACGTATCTATACATAAATGTATGTATGAAACAATGCAGCTCGGATATCCTATTAAATTAATTGAATAATTGCAGCTCGTTTATTTCCTTCCTTGAATTGAAATAATAAAGCAAAAATACTTTAGTTTTTGTTATCATTATTTGCTAAGTCATTACAGTATCATCGTCGTTAGTACACGTCGTGCCAGTATTAGACGTTATTTTCAGTATCGTATCCTGAGACTATACAAAATGAATTCACTAATAATTATTCGCAGACATTCATTTAAAACTATCATCATCGTCATCAGTCCACTGCTGGACATATCCCTGCCCTAATGAGCGTAATCGCGACCCATCCTCGGCTTACTGCATCCAGTTTCTGCATCCATCACAAAACCATACAACTACTTAATGACTAACTACTTATTATGCATAAACGTTTACTTGTTACAAAACGTTAATTAAATGAAATTTAAAACTAATTACAAATTAAACTACAACTATATATTGCTCTATCATACGACTATTAATTTTGTACGGCCAGTAATAAATAACATACACACACACACACTAACACCTCAAAATCCATACAAAATCATTACGTTCAGTACAATGTTAATGCAATGTTGATCTCGTTGCCAAAACGTTGAAAATTGAGTGGTATAAACGTGCGGTATGCGTTTTAGGGGTGCAATAACACCGGCAACAAATTAAGCTTCGCCAAGTGGCTAATGCTATGTCAGATAGAGAGGATTACATTTTATTAATGGCTTCGATGACTGCGGCGTCCCGGGGGACTAATGTGTTAGTATCAACTCTACAATGTTATTTGTTCTACTGGTATACTCGTACTGTGTTCTTTTAGACCTCTGGTTATGAGCCAGTCGTTTGCAGACAAGAGATAGTTTTTGATATAATGATGTCTTTATACGATTACGTACAGTTCCATATGTACGAGTATAATTAATATCTGATTTAATCACATTTCTACATTGAGTGTGTTGGTAAACATTGTTTTAATAATAATTATCGTTGATATTATTGCTTGAGAAGTAATTTTATTTATTTATATTCCAAGCTAATTCCATCTCATTGCCATGGTAATGCAGAAATTTAGGCCCAATTTACGTCCCACTATGGAATAGGGATTAAGCCTATTTCCGTTTCTATATACCAAGCATAAATCTGGACTACGAGCCACTATTACAAATTTCTACCAGAAAATATAACTAAGCAAAATTCAGTAGTACCCGACTCGGGATTTGAATCCGTGACAATAATTGACCTCTTGATCAGCAGTGGCGTTTGCACCTTGCACTCCGCCATCAAGGCCATGATTTGCCAATGCCAATTTTTGCCATGCAAAAATATACGCAGACAAAATGTTCTTTAGTATCACAAATGTATGTATCACAATTCTCTAGTATTTGCACATATTCATTCACAAAATTCAAGCAACATCTAAGAGTATTCTTAAATATACGGATGCAACTTGCGAAGTTTTTAAGGAGTCAGCTGAAAAAAATGTTAACCCTGCTGAGTGCAGTTTGCAATTCCCTAAAGGCGCACGGCGAGCATTTCAACAATTTAAACATGAAATTTTGCTATTCGTTCAGAAAATTTTGAGCATGAAATTCAGGTGTACACGCTTGTTTCACCGAGAGCGTTCAACGATTAGATTGTACAAAAATGAATAACATCACTTGAAAATAACAAAGCACTCTCTGTTACTGTAATAAGTAAAATACTATAATCATATGTAACATCACGCCTGTACTCTCCGAAGTGGAAGGCAGAGGAGTTTAGTTCACTCGCACGTTTCATCAGTTAACGTCCTACCGTAGAATAGATGGTCAGTCTAAGGCGTTCTCACCAGTTTGTCCTTCATATCCACAGTAAATGTTCGTATCAAATTGTTGTGATTTATTATCTTTCATTTATGTATACCGAATAGAATTCAGTGAGACATGCGAGCGATGTTCGACGTGAGACCGGACGGCGTGCTTGTCAACGTTGCGAGTTAAGGAATTATGCGGTAAGAGAATTCTTAAAAGAGTCTTGTGCTACAAAGAATTTATACGAAAATATTATCTTGCATTGTTTGTACTACGATATCACGAAAGCTTTCGACGATGAAATTTCAATGTATGTTTTAAAACAGCTATTAAATAGCGGACGAGATGCTTGGCGGTTAGTTAACGACAACAAGTTCTGAACTGGATGATGTCGGTTCTCATACGGCAAAACAATATATCGTGAATGTGTGTGCGCTAATTTACTTATATATAATTAGGGGTAAGATTGCAATTATTAATGTCAATACTTGTTTCATAAATATATCTGGTTATTATAGTATGGGTCATGTCTAGTTGAAAGTTAAATGGCTATGAGTTCTGTTTCACCAAGATATTTGTTTATTTACTGCGTACTGCTTAGTGCTCTTTATGTTGCTTCTCCTGGTTTAAAGCGTTCGAGAGCCTTGCACTAAGATACGGGCGATTTCAAACTGGCTTTATCAGGTATAACATATCTTATCAACAAATCAATGTTCATATACATACATTAATAACACGTGTAATCCAAGTTTCACATTCAGTGGTCAGAAAGGATGAATTAAATATTGGTTTGTCAGTCGTAAATAACTTTGAATATTCAGTATGTATTACAATATTAAATGTCTCGTATGCCTATTAGCAAACTATTTTTTAAAAAAACTTACACTCAATAAGCTTAGTGAGCTACTTAAAATAAGATATTTTTTCTTTTTTCTTGTCGATACCATACCGATCATGCTTATTACTTTAATAACTTTCTTCTACAAATGAAAATTATTAAAAACAGCTTCTTCTACGTAATAGAAACTATCTTTATTAATTTCCAGTACTATTAAAGACTTTGCTACATCGAATCCAATATGATGATCAAAGTACCTACTTAAACTAAATCCTTGTAAATGTCCTGACGAGCCGACTCGATGTGCGCTTGTGGATTTTACGACGAGGTAAACAAAACAATACAGAGTTTATGATGATGAAACCACATACATATAATATGCACTATAATATGTACGTATAAGATGTCACTGTGATACAGTGTAGGTATATACTATAAAAGTGCAACATTAAATAAATATTACATAGATTAGTGATCATGATATTTATTTAGTAAGGAATAACGAGAAACATTCTGAATCTGACGCTGATATAAAGATTAAGATGATATTAAAGATTTAGACATTGGAGCCCATGACAAAGAAAGGATATAAATATACTTAATGTACAATACAGTCCATAAAATACTGTATAGTGCTTAGTACTTAGTATTTTTTACTACGGTAATGATGAACGCGTGATATGAGATCCTTCTGTTTTAAAGCACACGCCAATAGCGAGTGTAGTCCCAATCAGACTATGTAAATTAATATACAAATATATCGTACATATTTCAAATAGAATTTAAGCTCTGCTTGATATGTTACAGAAATCGAGACTGAATTATGGAAATAAGAAATGGAAAGTTGATGAATATATTTCAATAACAATGTAGCGTTTTACAAACCAAATTATTTGTTAGAGTGTTAAAAGAAATAAGGCTGTTTATAAACTTTATTGAATCTTTCATTTTACGAAGACACTACGAATATTAAGCATTTAACCGTAAATTGTGTGGCGTAGCTTGTTGCTACGGACATTTATGATATGCGAAAGAGTTGCTGCCATATTATAAAGATCAACCCCAATAAAATATTCGTTGCATTGATATATTTCTGGTATCAAAAATAGTACCTATATGTAAAGTAGTATTCTTATTAGTATTATTACAACTGTAGCTTTCAACCCGCTTTAAGTTTGAAACAATGGCACAGGGCCGGTATTGATATTATGCCAACTGAAATGGCCATTAAATTGTTATAGTCCATTAAAATAGGTTTCGGAACAAAACAAGCTTTTCAATGATTGAAATTGAAGTGCATTTCAATTGTGCACAAATTTTGTCTAAGCTACGAGTAGGTACTTTCAAATATCGAAAAGCAGAAAATTTAAAAACATCTTGTATGCTTTTTTTATTTTTATTGATTTTCGTTTATTTCCTACTTCAAAAATAATAT
>DWEJ01000204.1:0-19458 GCA_018245835.1 Mysoria sejanus stolli | reverse complement strand
TAACTTCACGCCTGTAATTCCCGAAGAGGTAGGCAGAGGAATGCAGAACATTCCCACGTTTCACCGGTTACGTTTACGTCTCACTATGGAATAGGCGGTGAGCCTATTACCATGCATCGGGCACATATCCAGACTCCGAACCACTACTAGAATTTTAATTTAGATTTTCTAGTTGAAAATTTCTAAATTAGAAAATTTTTTGAAATATTCGACCCGGGACCTCCCGATCGGCAGTCGCACTTGCAACCAACACGACCAACGAGGCAGTCTTATCAGAACACATGATTACATAATACTATAATACTTTTCGTGTCTTCGATCTTAAATTTAATTAAAATGCCCTTCAAGGATACGTAAACGTTGACCTCATTTACAGCTAACGCAACTAAAATGTAAGTATGCCAAACGTAGCCAAAATGCAATTAGGCCAGTCTGGTTCCAGTTCCATCATAATGTGTCGCACACACGTGAACTGTATTTTTTATTAGTTTATCAAAATATGACGATCGTAATGTTTCCAGTGTAACAAAGAATTGACCACCAAGAAGGAGTACAAGGACCACGTGACCGGCGAACACCCAGACACGGACGGCGCCAAGAGAATAATGACAATACAACGGAAGAAGTGTGTGTGTGAAGTGTGCGGCTTGATGTTCGCGGTGAGTCCCGGCGCTAGTGTCTGGAGCGTTCGAAATATGCCTATTATTTTTAGTCAAAGGCTATGGCAACACTATGTTGCACTTGATGGCAAGCGGGCATCGTTCACAACATCAGAGAAGCTAATGCGTTGATTGCCTAAAAAATTTTAGCCTTTTTGTATAATAAGTGAACACGGACAGTATAGACGCGGTTTAATTATTTAATTTTAATTTACAGCAACCGTGTTTTTTAACAATACACCAGCGGAAGCACACGGGCGAGAAACCGTTCAGTTGTGCCGACTGTGGCAAGAGGTTCACGACCATGCACACGCTGAAGGCGCACCGACCGGTGCACACGCAGCAGTACCCGTGCCGCTGCCCCGTGTGCGACCGGGGCTTCGGCGACAGGGGCCGGCTCAACAAACACGTGAAGGCCAGTATATTTGTTATTAATGGTAGTATTTAGGGTCCTTTCAAATAGACCGATTTGTGAAGCTGATGCATTTTCATCGTATTTAACATCGAATTTTAGGACATTTTGATAATGTTTATTTTTGTATCAATATATTGTTTTATGGAAATAGACCTAGAGAACTGCTTCAAAACAATTGATATGTGAAAGTAGACTTTATTGCAATGCACTAAAGTCGTTGTTTTAAATATGATCTAAATTTACTCTATCCTCCGAGCCAAAAAAATTTGAAAGGATAGATCGGATTTGCCTTTTATATTGTTATACTGAATTGCTATATCAATTCTAGTACCACTCGGCGAAGCGGCCGCACAAGTGCACGGGCTGCGAGCGCAGCTTCATGTTCCCGTGCGAGATGAAGTACCACGCGATGTACGTGCACGGCAAGGTGCCGTGGCCCAAGCGCGACCGGAACAAGAAACCGAGCGGAAGTGCCACTAGGGAAATGGAAGAAAAACAGATTGATACTTAAGATCATATTTTGTAAAATACTTTTTCAACATAATAAACATTAACTATGTTACTAGTGTAATAAAAAATATTGTAAATAGAATATATTGTCTTCTATTCATTTTATGTTAGGTGAAAATGAACTACAAATCAAGCCATTTGTAAACCGAATTGGATTGGAATAAATGTAGCAAGTTATGAGGTTCCAAACTCCACCTCAGGGCCTAAGCCCGCCGAGCCTGGCCAGCGGGCCGGCCAGGCTCGGCGCAGCACGTGTGAGCTGTGCTCTGCGATCGGCAATCGCTAAATCTTTTATCTCTTAACAAATCCATCGCCCACCTTCCGATCGGCAGTTTTTGTCTTAAATTTAGCTTTAAACTTTCTCACTCTAAGACGAGACTTGCTACAAAGTAACATCGAACAGTTTGTTTACTTTCAGTAGCGAGGAACTTGTCATCATCGTGATCATTAATCCCTTTATTGTTTGATTGGTGGGCTAAGACCATGATCTGTCACGCTAACCTATTTACTTGTTTCATTTTGACATTATTTTCTTATATTGTATATATTTTTTTTTCTTCACATATCTTACTACCAGAACTACTACAGTAGACACTACGTGTGTATGCCAAAGTAATATTTCTTTGAATAAGTGTTTTATTAGTGATAAGTTATTTGAAATGTTTAAATCCAATATTAATTATTACTAACTATAGTTGATATAAGTTTACGGTTTACATATTTAATTAGCTGTACTAGGCGCAATTATACAAGATATAATCTTTATACTGTATAAGATTTGTAAAAAAAATATTAACTGTTTCTATGTAATAAAAGACTTTTTACATGGTGCAATTTGTTTTATTACGATTTCCTATAGCACATGGGTTAATAATTTCAAAATGTATACGCATGCGCAGTTGTGTGTGAATACTTTTATAAAGTTTATAACAGGACATGACCGTTATCATTTTTGTTAAAATTTGTAAGCCATGTCTTTTGAGTGTTATTATTTGTAACTAAAAGCTATTTCCAATTTGATCATCTTAGTACAAAATCAAAGAGGTTTACATGGGTACATATTTCGAAAAGGATTATTATTACTTGTTCACGGCGAAACAAGTTATTATAATCTTTTTCAAAATATTCCAAACATTGAATTATAAATGTTATTTACCTATTACAATACCTAATATCTATTATAATTAAAATGTCGCGACTGTCCGTTCCTACGATTTAAGTAATGTTTACAAGTTTATGCCATTACATAAAATTTGAGTAATGTTAAAACAGTAAACACAACAACACGACGTTAAATGAGCAGCGCACATCTATGTCGAATTTCATGCTGGAAGCGCAAAGGGGGATAATTTTTCGAGCCTGGCAACACAAACCCGACGGAGTGATACGGACGGCGCAATTGAAAAAAATATTTTTCCGGACAGAATATTAAATGATCTCTCCAACGCACTCATGCGAGCCCGGGGCGGTACACGACGCTGGCGGCCGGCGCGTGGCCGCACGCGGCGGCCAGCGTGCGCACCGTGAGAAGAACGCGCGCGCCGCACGGCAGGCCGCTCAGAAACGCGGCGCGCCGCGCGGGCCGCAGGATGGTCTGCACGGCACGCCCGTCCACCAGCAACTAAGAACGACTTCGCATTACGCACAAATATTCAAATATGTCTCGAATTTACTTATTGATATATTAAACGAATTTACTACCAGTATCTTATATAGAGATCGAGGGTACACTTATCTTTACAAAACAGGACAGATTTTGATTGATAGGATTCCCCTATTCCATTCTCCGAAACCAGCAAGTATGAAAAAAGTGATGAAGAAGAGGGATGACCGGTCTGTAAGGATAGTCTGTAGAGATACTTTGCAGTCAATGCTCTTTATCAACTTCATCAGGGATTTGGCGTTATATAATAATAAAAAGAATAGAAGCAGTTCTAGTAAATGGGACATACCTCGTATCCCTGGATGTCCTTCACACGTTTAGGAACGTTCCACTTAACGAGCACCGTGTGATCCGATACCCGTCGAAGACCAACGAAGCTGGCCTTAAAATCTTCACAGCTACTTTTGTATGGCTGTAAATAAAATACCTATGAAAATGTTTAACTATCACCAATCATGTGTTCAGTATAATTGAATCAATTCACTGCAGTCCACATTACATATTATTAACCAATATACTACCAACAATTAGCAGTCTATATAGTCTATTTTTTAGCATAATTATTGAGCCTACATATCGAGTTCCATTAAACATTTTTAACTTATTAAAAAATCTTACGCTTATATTCGAACTGTCATCATCTTCACTGATTTTCTTGTTGCTGCTGGTGGACTTTACCTTGGGTTTAAAAGCTGAATAAGACTCTCGCTGATAGATTGCATTGCATTTGCTGAATCTATAAAAATCGTTCTGAAATTGTCAAATATTTATTTTCGCGGATGTCTTTTTCCTACAATGCAAATAAAATTGTGGTATAATGGAAACAAAATAATAAAGAAATTGAACCGATACTACGTGGAACTCCTTAATTCAAATACCTCACTGCTATCTTGACTGTTAAAATAAATTTCTTTGTCAGCTTTAGCAATGACGTGCTCATAAGTTTGTGAAGATGCAGTACTACACAAATTCTTAAGTTTAGAATCGACTTTGATCTGTAAATACACAACATGATAAAGTATAATCTCCTTAGACATTTTGTTTTCAAACGAAAATTACAATTTTATATAAAACTCACGTCTGTTTCATTTTTGACTTGCGAATTGGGTTGCAGTGACGGCATACTTAATAGATTGCTTACTTCTATTAGTAAATGCGCCTAAAACCAGTTCAGTGTTAAAAATTCGATAGAAATAATCAGCAGGTCCTTAATAATGCACGTTCATTATATACTGTCACGTTTTGCGCTCATTCTTGATTATAACAACCTATTGCCAATACATAGTAAGTATCTATCTCTCAACAACGTACAAATTGGAAATGTTTTCCTTATGTTTGTACTGTTTATACCTATTGAAACTATGATGGAATTCTGTTATAAGAAGATCAGACTCAGTGCTGGTTGTCAATGGAAATTTATACAATTACATTGTTTATGATTATAGAGTATACAAGAGGAGTATATACTTCTTATATTTTTTAGTTATGCGAAATGTCCGCTCCGTTCAGCCGTCGTGTATAAACTTGTGGAAGCGTCCGAAATGAAAACGCCATCATATTATGCCAGAAAACGGATAACGTATAAAAAACAAATTAAACTTACCAAAGCTTCATTTACTCGAGGTTTCAATAACTTTTCCTGATTTTGTGCTTGTAACGTTATTGCTTCAATTTTTTCTTTTATATCTAATTCCAATGGCGGAGGTCCAGTTATTCTTGCTTTACTTTTTGCTAGTAAATCCCCTAAATCTAAGTTCTTTCGCAATATATCCCAAGACTTTCTATCGCCATGCTAGGAAAAGATAATTCAATTATATTATATAAAATGTTATTTGGACAACTATTTTGATAATTGCCATGAATGATAAAAACCTCAGGATATTCGTTATAATCTTTCTGCGTTTCAATTGTTACAGCATCATCAACTACTGCTTTGTTATCAAATATAGAAGTCACGTTTTTGTTCAGTGAAAATACCTCATGTTCTTGTTCCTTCGATATAATAGTGTTTTTAAGGTGTAGTGCTTCTTCATTAAAAGGATTTTTATCTGTTGCTTCTCCAGCAAATCGAGATTGGATGAAACTTTTTTCTTCAAAAGGATTGGGAATATGAAAAGGCGATGCTGTACTACTTTGAAGTAATATTTTAGTCGATTTCCTGGATGTCGTATTGTCCAATTTGTGAATTGAACGTGATTCTTTTTTAACAGATAATTCAGAAATACGCGCTGGATTCTTACCTAATACATTTCCTGTTACATTTAAGTTATCTGATTTTGAAAAAGCTTTACTAACGTTTTTCATATCTGTAATTCCTAAAGATTTTGTGTCTTGGTTTTGTTTTAAATTGTTGCTAATTTTAACGGCGTCTATAGACTGCTCGTATTCTTTTTCAGCTTCGTTTTCATCTTTTGCAATATTTTTCTTCGCATCAACAGGTTCATAATGTTTTTCTGGTATATTTAAAGTGACTCTCGAAGATATATTATGATTCTTATTGATATCCAATAGAGAATTATGTAGGTTTTTAAATTTCAGAGAGGCGCTTTCAAACTTTTGATTAGCCGTTTCAAAGCTGTCCAACATTTTTACTAATTTTGTAGAAAAAGCTTTTGCTTCCTTTAAAACTTTAGTTGTGTTTTCGTAACTTACTGTTAGTTCTGAATCACTCATAAAATTTATATTATTATTTTTCGTGGAAGCGCAGATTGAATCATTGTGGTTATTTGTTTCAAGACGTAGTATATTATGAGTAGTATTGTTAACATCACAACCAGCATTCCTATTATACTTTGCACGTCCAAAATATTTGTGAAAACTATTACCTATATCTAAAACTGATTGTTTTGTTTCTGAATTTCCAAATTTTTCACAAGAATCAAGTTGTTTATTCCCGATACATGAACTAGGTTCCATGCCATTTTTTAAATGAGACGTATTAGTTAAGCGACGTTTAATGTCGTTAACCGGGGCAGATGTAAGTACTGTACAATTACTTTTTACATCCTGAGAAAAAGTACCATAATAAGTGGTTTCATCAGGACGTATCCAAAACATCGTTACGGAATCATCGGAATTATGAGAATACAATTGAATAGGCGATTTATGGATATAATTCAAACTTTTTACTTCACTTTGTATATTTTCATTGTTTTCATTTGTTCTATGAGATTTGATGTTCATTACATTGAAGTCGTTATGCTGACTAAAAATCGGCTCTTCTCTTATAGACAAACAACTCTTAGTTTTTAGAGCAGGATCATTTAAATTGAGTAAATTGTCCCTTTCTAAACCAATATAAATACTATCATTATACTTACTATTAATGTTTAATTTCGAATTATACTCTGTTTCATTATTCATTGATTGAACTTGTGGCACATAAGAGTTTCGGGCAACAGAACGCCATGTGGAAAGATTTTGGTGGTGTACATCTTTCATAGATCCTTTTGTACTCATTGATGAAGCTGTAGAAACAGTTTCATTGTAGATTTTTTGGGTATTTAAATGTGATTCTGATGTACATGGCGATATGAGCATTACTTTTCTTAGACGACGTGTCACCTTTCCTCCATTACTATTACCCCCAGAATAGAATTTGGCACTGCTGTGGCTAGTACAGCTTAAAAATGTATTACAGTTATCGCATTCACAAGGATGACAGGCACAATTATTATTTACACTTATGTTTTTTATCGGATTCGTCAATTTTTTAGTAGTTGCACTAGAACGTTGAAACGAAGCATTATCGCAATTCAAGCAATCGCAATTCAAGCAATCGCAAATATCACATTTACATTTACTCTGAATCGTGGCACTATCTTTCCTGCTTTTCCTAGTACAAATCTCACATTCACAAGGTGAACATTTACACGCATTCGTAATTGGCACTGGCAACGCACTGGGCTTTCCTGAATGTCTAACTTTGGGCTTTAATAATATCGTTGGTTCACTTATAAATTTTTCCTCTTTAGCATTGCATACTAAACATTCGCATTCAATGCACTTACACAGCAATTTATCGTTTAAATGGCTTGGATTATTGTTTTTTAATGTTGCGAATAATGCAATAGTGTTATGATTGTCAAAAATACTATGACTTTGTTGAGGAATAGAACCCGTACTGTCAACAATTACCGAATGCACGTCATAATCATTACAACTCTTTTGAAATGTTTTTGTCACAATTCTATTATGCATTTCGCACGTGCAATTTTCATCAAATTGGCACTGTTCATTAAGACATTTCTCGCAACGGCAATCACTAAATACTTTCTTATCTGTAGGATTTGAACACATGACGATCGGGTTGAGCCTATTGTAAATCTGTTTACATTCAATACAGTCACAAGGGGAACAGTGACATACTTCTGTATGAAAGATTTCATCGAATTGGGCTATTTTCACGGTTTTTGTTGCACCACCGTTTAATGACTTACAGTTTATACATTGACAAGGCTCACAGTTACATGGCTCAGAAACGTCACAGTCGCAAGGTTGTGATTCCGTAGCGTTTTTAACTATACCTCGACAATCTTTACGATCGCAGGCAACGCAAGGACACCCTGAAGGTGGTACTTGCTTTATATTATTTTCAATTTCGCTTCTTAAATTAACACAGTCATTGCAATAACAAGGTTTACAATTGCAAATCTCGTTGAGCGAAGGAAGTGGCTTTGTGGGAATACATTCGCAAACTTTGCAGCTACAAGCGTCGTATATTTCCTTTATTCTTTTAAAAACGTTAAGTGTCGATGGTGGTCTACATACTGCGATCTCATGCGCCGATACGGATACTTCTAAGTCTTTGAAAGGAACATCCATTACTTGTGCGCTTAATTTCGTTACGGTATCATTGTTTTCAGGAGGAAAATCTATATAAACGCTAGGAACTTGAAAGGCTGGCTTTTCTATAAAACATTCTTTACGCACAGTTTTTTCGATATCGTTTTCCCTATGGCTAATAGACTTCTTTTTTATTTCACTATTTTTATTTATAATTTTATCACTTTCCTTCCTAATTTTCGGTGGGCTTTCTAAAGTGGCTTCGAAATCTTCTTTGTTGTCATATCCAGACACGGTTTCAGTGACCTTTTTTAAACTTTCAATTGTCTCCCGTTTTACTACTTCCCGAATAACTTTATTTGGGACGCTGTCCTTTACTTCGACGAGTGTTTTTGTTTCAACTTCTTTTTCTAATAATTCCGAGCAGCAGTTTTTTAGGTCTTTACAATTTATACACTGACATTGACCTTTAACTGCTTTACTTCTTTTAGCAAAACAGCTAACTGAATCACAATCTGAGCACGAGCATCGTGAAGATTTACGTGACACTCTTCCGAAGTTGATATCCACGTGGGATATCAACCTCTTGTAATCGTTTTCAAGTCTCGTGACGGACATTAGTTTAAATTGTTCTTACTTTTTCAGGCAATTGTGTTTTTTTGGCTTATTTGGCACTGTCTGATTAGATACTATTGACTTTATCCGGGATGATACACTTTGACAACAGGATTTTTCCGATTTTGCCTGAGAAGAAATAAAAGTTACTTACAATTCCTTTCAGAGATAAGGTAGGAGTGTAGAGATCACTTATGGTTCTTGGTTTTTAACATTGAATATCATATATACGTTGCTATATTGCCATACTGATAATGACAGGAACAAAACTGTACTTGACAATTTTGAATTTATGGTTATGTTTATTCATGTACTGTAATTGAGTTGTATTTAGAAGCTACTCATGTACGACCATGTTTGTAATTTCTTGTACTTTGGATTTCGAATGACTTTTCAGTCAGTTGTCATGTGTGTCAAAAAAATTTAGTTGTTTCACAGTCTGGCAGAAGAATGGGACAATATTTGTTTAAAAGCAACTTTTTAATAACTTAATATCGACTTTTTAAACAATATCGATGAATTTTAAGTAGCTAACTACGTTACTATGAAGCATGTTACTCTACAATTCTACATAATAATATTATATTCATATCACCAAACTCCAAGTTTATTAAAAAATACTTTTACCTGTGTAAAAAAAATAAAAAACCAAAAATTGTTTTAAATAATCATTTAATTCACCAATGTAATTCATTTTCGTTATTAAAACAACATTATCATTTCAATATTATGAAATTGATAAAATACAAACGTCAATACGTGGCTTTTTCATTCTTTAGTATGAACGTTACATTCAAAATCTAAAATCAAACGTGTATGAACGTTACATTCAAAATCTAAAATCAAAAATAATATAATTATTTACAAAGACTATTTCATAACACGGTTGGCACGGAAATGACAAACGAAATAATAAAAAATAAAATGACGAAATCTCATTAAAGTATTTTAATTATTTAATTCGTAAAACTTAGTGTCGAGATGAAGGTACGATTTATTTGTTCGATATGTGTTCGGTTACGCATTAATGTTACGTAGATATTATTTACGATTATACTTAAGCTTAGTATAATACAAATTATATACAGGTCGCTTAAAACTGGCTAGATTAATGAAGGCACCAGAGTGAGGTCGGTGGAGGTTTACACCTGGAAAGAAAACGTAAACATAGATAAGTACAAGATTACAGTATAAGATTATATAAGATATAGTATAAGAGTACAATTGAAAATGAAGTCTATAAAAGTACTAGACACAAAACTCACACTAAACAGTTCGGCGGCTACACGTCCGTGCTCCATACTATCGCGTTCGTGCCCAGCGCGCACGACGGACAGTTCTGGAAACAAACCATAGCATTTTCAATTGTAACTAGCCACCGCCCGCCTTGTCCGCGGGATGTAATCGACATATATTCATGGGAAAACAGAAATTCAAATTCACCTTTCATCGAAATCACATCGATAATGTACAGACAGATACTCACAACAATGCTCTCAATCGCGTTCGCTAACTGCTCTTCCATAATTTTAACGTCGCCATGATCCAAAACTTCCTGAAAAATGTGAAGGTGCAACTTGAATATAACGTCTGAGTGGAAGAAGCCAGCGCCCCGCGCCCGCACACCGACCTCCTGGCAGCCGCGCACGCATGCAGCCAACGCAGGCGCGGCGGCGCACAGCCGCGCGGCCGCGCACGCGCAGCTCACGGACGCGAGCCGCGCGGCGCCCAGCAGCACGCCGCGCGCTGCGCCCGCGCGCGCCAACGGCAGCGCCGCGCGCCGCCACTCCTGCAATACGCGCTCCGTACAATACGCACCGTCCTAAAATTACCATCTACTTTAAATTATTTGTTTTTTGCACTTTGGTACCATGGTTTTTCGAATTTATAACATGGTCCAAAGAATGCTACTAGGCATTAAGTTTTGCCTACCCTTATGCCAACTCATTCGTGTATAATAAGGAAAAAATACAAAAACAGGCAATGTATACTGTTTTGAACATAATGTATACAAGTGGATGACCAAGATCTGCTTGGTATTTCTTTTTTGTAAACCGTGGCAGAGGGTTATATCCGTCATGAAGTTGATGTGAGAATAGGTGCTAGCCACTCCGTTATAATGTGGTATCATAAACTTAAATCATTTTTCACAGTAAGAATGTCAAAAAACTAAAAAAAAATCCACTTCAACTATGATTACGAAATATTTAAGGTTTTTTATACTTTTTTTTTAGTTTGATTGCTTGAAACGAAACGCAACACTGTTTGCTAAATCAAATTTGAAATTTCGTGGGGTTATTGTGGGTATATCAAACTATAAAACATCCTCAACATTAGTTATACCGTTGATATTGGCTCTTGAGCTGATAGATTTATAAAAACCAGAAATAGCTTATTTTGTCCTGTTTTTTCAAATTCATTGCAAAAATTAAAAAAAAGTCTTATATCTAGATCGTGACAGTTTTTTGTGAGAAATTTTGTGCAGTTTTCAAAACTGCGATTTACTGTACGACAATTAGTTGCTGCAACAATCGAAAATTTAAGACAACCAAGTCGTTTTTCATTCAAAATTCGATATGTCTGCGAAAATTGACATACAAAAAGTTTAAAAACAAACAATTAAAGCTTCTTAGGTCGCTTAGTTAGAAAAAAATTAAGCTCAAGTTTCCAAAAAAAAAATTTTTTTCACGTTGTTTTTTTTGTTCTAAGAATCTATAGACAAAAATCTTGGATCTTTGAAATACTCTCTTATTTCAGATACGAACATTTTTCATTAAAATACAGCCTGTCAAAAATCATTGGGAATTGGGAATGGAAATTGGGAAAATTGGGAATTTTTTGGATCCTTAATTTTTTCGATTAATATATAGTTGTGTAATACGAGTCGAACAATAAAATCAAAGGAATAATGGCTCGCAGTAGAGAACGCGTTTGTATCTGCGACGCCTGTATCGGATCCTGAATGACACTTCCCACTTATTTAGGATTAAAAGAAACAAAGCCACGATAGAAATAATAAAGGATTTATGCATGGAAAATTAATTATAGACTGTTTGACCCGGTTTACTAAAAAAAAACCATCATCGACAAGAAATCAATTGTGAACCACAAAATATACCTATAATTGAAAGCATAATATATACCTGCACACTCTCAGTTGAACCGGCCGCATCAGAGCTAACTTGATCGTAACGTGCACAATTGTAACTGTCCAATAAAATTAAAGTTGAAATCATATTAAGTTGAACCCACTGCAGAACGGTTAAGCTGAAATGCAGTAGAGTATTATATTAAACTTCAATCTGCTGCATTACGCTAAAGCTGAATCTGAGCCATTTTATCATAAAGCTAAACGTGTCATAATAGATTATAGGCTGCTTTAAAATAAATCTCATACCTATACAAGTACGCACAAAAAATTGTTACGTAAGAATGCGTGGCTTTGTTAGTATTATAAATAATGGGTTTGCGTATGAAAAAAATAAATGAACAGCGATTTTGTTGATGATAAGATTAAAGTGGATGTACTTATTAATACCGACCGAAACTTGTACGTATCAGACCAGAGGGATATTTTACATAACATCCCGTCTTAACACCTAAGAAGTAGGCAGAAGAATGCAGTAAACAGCGTTTCGACAGTTACGATTACGTCCTACTGTGGAAGGGGGTGTACCTATTGCCTTACGTCGAGCAAATATCCACTCTGAGCAACTACTAGAATATCATAGAAAGGTCCAAACATTCCAAATCCGGGTAATAAACCGTCGCAGCATTTGGACCCAGAATCTTTCTATGACCAGTTGCGCTTGCAACTACTCCATCAGACAGTCACATCTTTTATGCGATAATTTTAAATTTTATCGCAATGTATTTTATAATGTATCTGATTATTTAAGGTGTTTTCGTATCGTTGCATGCGACATAAGTTTTAAATGAAGCCTGAAACGTACTCGTAAATCCGATCTCGTCCGTAACCATTATGGTGATGAAATAATTAGTATATGGTAGGTATTAGACACTCATCTAGATTCTAATGCAGCGGTGTTTTAGTCACGAATGATTGGTTCTTATGTTACAACATGAGTACTCACCTCCGTGTCGGTCTTGGCGTCCGCGTCGCCGATGGACCGGATGAGCTCCTTCGATATCGCCATCAACAAATAGTTGGTGATCTTCGACTTGGTCTCGGCGGTCACCTCGCCCTTCACCGGCATTATCTCCGCACACAGCCTCGTCAGGTCGTCGTCCACCGCGTTGTGGATCCTGTCGAACAGGTCGTCGATGAGCTGCCCCACGAGCTGGTTGCGCAGCGCCGGGCACGAGCAGCGGCTCTCGGCGGTGATGTAGCTCATGCTGTGGTGCATCCTGCCGTAGTCCGCCTTACCGGCCACCGCGCTATATATCGAGTAGCCCTCGTCCACGTACTCCGTGCGCTCCGGCTGCAGCTCCACACGCGCCGCGCGGAACGATTGCCGCATGGTCTCGGCCCTCAACTCCTCGAGCTCCTCCGTCTTGATGGAGAGCTCGTGGCTGATCGTCTTCAGCTTGTCGTCGCACTTCCTCTTGCACTGGGTCAAGGCCTTCTGCGTGAGAGCGAGCTGCTTCTCCAAGGATTCGACCTGAGGACACACGCGCTCTTAGAACCGCGCGCCGGCGGTGCGGCCGTGGGGGCATGCAACGTGCTGGTGAGGAAGCGGGTGCAAAAAGCCGTTGATATAAAATTTCTAAAATTTTTTTCTTGCAAATTTCGTAAAAAAAATCACAAATTCACTTTTGGTGATACTAAAACTCGCGCTCGAAAAACATTTTGGTTGCATAAAGTAGCTCCAAAACAACACGAATAATGTGAATTTTGAAAATACGCAAGACAACTTCAACGTAGACTGTCAATAATAGCAAAAGGCTACCAGTAGCAACGTATAGATACAAAATTACCATCGAAGTGTCCTGAAAAAACCCTTCAGATATTTTATATCAACATATAGAAGCGCCATGATACAGCGGCAAAAACAACTACGTACCAACGTGTTACACGTACAAAGCATCTACTTCGCTACACTCAAAACATTCACCAACTACGTCTCTACATCTCTACGATCTTATAAACGTTTGTTGCTGAAACAACAGTGCAAATGGTGGCGGTTAATTCTAAATCTAAAAATCTCATCAGTGGAAATGGGAACTGATTTTTTTAATGTAATTAATGCATGTGTAATTTGCAATAGAGTTTCGGTGATCAATGTATCGTTGTGTCTTATCAATAGGAATTGTGCAAAATGTTTCATTAAAAATATTTTTTGTTTGTGAAAGTTTTGATAATTGTTTAGAAATTGTCGCCGCTAATGCATAGACGGACACACGATTGAGAACTCTACGTGCGATTACTCGTATGTGCAGTTGGAACTGAGTCAAGTCACTTCTAACATCACAGCTTTAGTGGTCTGTGGTAGCAGGAACTTTATTCATTTATTTATTCATATATTTCAGGACATTTATTCATATATTTCATTCACATGCATAAATTTTGTGCATACTTGCACACGTCGATTTAAAACCAGGATGCCGTTAAGACTTTTTTTACGAGTTTTAAACTCTAATATCGCGATTCAGTTTCTAACACATTTCTATGTCATCGCAAACCATGCAGAGAAATCAACATCAGCCGTATCTAAAGTAACCATTTTTCTATTGTGTTTATTTTTTTCAAGTAAAATAATTTTTCCATGCAATCGTAATATTACTAATCTTGAGTACCTATTTGTCTAGTTGTAGCACCCAATTTCTCTAGTGTTCATCATCCGTCTAAACATGGAAGGCGGACAACGTCCCGTGTGGTCTATAGCCAAACAAAATTACCTCCTCCTTGAGCTCGCTGTTGTTGACCTCCAGCTCCTGGTTGTTCTTGCAGGCGCGGCTCAGCTCCTTCCTGATCATCTCCAGGTCGCCCATGAAGGTCATTTCGGTCTTTTTCGACAGCTCCCGGTGGCTCCGCAGATCGCCGTCCAGCTGCTTGTTCATCTTACGCAGCTGCTCGATTTCGTTCTGCGAACGAGAGCAAATTGGAAATGAAATTTTAAAAATCACATTTCTCTTATATCGGTACTATTGGAAAAAATTAAAGGTAAAAAAAAGTTCGGATATCTTTTGGTGATTTTTGACAGTGATTTTTTCAGTGAAAAATTGTCGTATCTGAAATGAAAAAAAGCGTTTTAAAGAATAAAGATTTTTGTTTTAGATCTACAGATAAAAAAATTGTACCGGTCACAGGTTCAACGCAATCCGAAAAAATAGCGTAAAATCAAAATTCCTGATGCGTCTCATTTATTTTTAATAAGAATATAAGTATAATCATCAACTGCGATTCTGACGCAATTCAGAAAACAAAACAGAACAGCTGTTACATTCTGGGGTGTTATTGTGTGAAGTCACCTTGAACTTGGCGTCGAGCGTCTTGAACGCGGCCTCGGCGCGGCGCGCGTCGGCGTCGGCCCGCGCGCCGCGCTCGGCCGCCGCCGCGCCGCAGCGCCGCAGCGCGGCCGCGTCGCGCTCCGCCTTCTCCAGCGCGATGCGCAGCCCCGACTCCGACTCCTCCACCTCTCGCAGTTTCTTTTTCATCGGCTCGATGCATGTTTTCCATTGCTCACGCTCCGATTCCAACTTTTTTACCTGGATATTTTTTATTTTTGAAACTGCGCACACTTGTCATACGACTACATCATCTTCTCGATAGTTACAAATTTTACATTTAAATATACAATAATTATAATTTCAAGATTCAACATTATCAATATCCCAAGTCACATCTATCTTTATGATCTATCTTTTCACTACCGGACACGGGTCTTCTATCGGAATCAAAACCCGCCTTAGAAAATTAAAGTGTGCAAGTTGAATGACTATGTTTTCGATCGCCCTTTCAACTGGTCACGTTTAATCTTCATGAACCCTCATGACCCGACTTGCCCGCGCACCTTGCCTCGCAGCGCGGCCTCGGCGGCGTGCGCGTCGTCGATGCGGCGCTTGTAGCCGCCCTCCATCTCGGCCCACATGTCGTCGGCCTGCGCCAGCATCTCCAGGTAGGCGGCCTCGCGGCGCTCCAGCTCGGCCACGCGCGCGCGCAGCTCACGCTCGCTCTGCGCCAGCGCGCGCAGCCTGCACGCGGTCGCCGGCTCGGCGGGCAGCTGGCGCAACAAAAACTACTTTGTAGATATATTTGTGAATATGTTATATTAAGTATTTAATAGCAAAATATATAAATAATGTAAAAATCTATGTATGGTTTCGAAGACAAAATAAATTTTTCAATCCAATGCAGAAATATCCTATGGAGTGTTCCACAAGGAAGGTCCTCTATTGTTCCTCATATATTGTAATGATTTATCCCAGCAACAAATTACAACACATCACATGACATTGTTTAGAGTACGCAGAGAGTACAAAATACCAAATATCTTACAAAGGTTCTTAAATATTTTTTAGATATTATTGAAATAAATTTTACTTCTATAGGGGAAAGAATCATAAAATATTCTGTCTTCAAGTTTTTAATTCATGTCTAATCCATGTATTATACAAAGAAAACAAATTTCAAATCGTGAAAAAGAGCTTTAACAAACCTTTTCTTCTTCTTTTTCCTGCTTTATCTTCTGCTCAAGTTCATGGATTTTATCTTCTATTTGGTCCTTTTTGGATTCAGCGCCATATACCGCCGCCGCCACTTGCCTCCTAGCAATTTCCAATTCCTCCTCCAGCTTTTTGACTCTATTTTCTAGGTTCTTCTTCATCTGAGTAGCCTGCTTCTCTATTTCCTTCTTTTCTGATAGTAAACTATAAAAAAAGAAATGATGGTTAGTTTTAACAGAGGCTCTCCTTGAGTTTAACCTGGGATAAGGTAATTAAGTGCTAAGTATCCTAAAATTTAGTTCTTTTTAGTTAGGATTGAGGATCGATGAATCGATCGATATCGACTGCCTTGTTAATTGAATGGTTGCAAGAGCAACTGTAGATGGAAAGATACTGAAATCCATTCCCGGGTTGTGTACTATTTTAGTGACTTTTCTATTTTAGTTTTTCTCGTCGGAATATGGATTTGGGCCCGATTTGCCGGTGGAAAAACGAGTCTCTCATATACCATGAAAAAACGTACACGTAAATGGTGAAACGTGGGCGTGAAATGTACTCCTCTGACTACCTATTCGGAGGTAACAAGCGTGAGGTAAGTTTTTTAATAGTCGATATACTACCTAGCGACCTGCTGCTCGAGCGCGCGCGCGGGCTGCGCCGCGCCGCCGCGCCACGCAACCAGCGCGCCCCCCGCGGCCCCTGCGCCGCCCGTGCCTCGCCGCGCCAGCGCCAGCGCCGCGCGTGTGTCCGGCCCGAACGAGCCCATACGGTTTTGGAGTAGACGCTGACGATACGATACACATTAAAAAATATTACCATGAATTTCTGCACTAACAACACAAAGAAAACCAGACCCTATCTTTTTTACTTTAATAATATAAGCACTGAAATGCGACAATTGTAGTATTTAAATTTAAACTTCATTATTTCATACTTAACAAGGATAAAAAAAGCAGAATATTTGCAAATATTTCAAAAAAATTGTATATATATACATATAAGAGGTTTAAATTAATGTGTTCTAATAGTTGGTGAATGAAACGGCCAATCACCTGTCCACCGGGCGAGAACTGGGCGCCGAGCGCCCGCATCACGTTCCACACAATGAGTGCCGGCACGGCCTTCTCCAGTCCGTCCAGCCTCGCGAGCAGTTCGCTCTGGAACATCAAGTGATTCACTAGTGAATGGCATCTCATCAACAAGACAAGTTAAGCAATATAATATTACCTAGGAATTTATAAGTACTAGTGGCCGCCTACTGGTCGAAATTCGACCACAATTCACTTACATTTTAAGTTTGAATGTTAAGATTATCGTAAGCTAAGCTACATACAGTAAAACCAAGAAATGAGCACTATAAAAAGAGTACTTTTTGAAGTGAAGAAATAAAAGATTAGGGAAAAAAATATTAAAAAAAATACAACCTTCGATATCTACATTTCAATATCAAACTATCTATATATCGTCCAGTAAAATATTAGTAATAAATATCGATATTTCTAAATAATTATATCGATATATTATTATCACCAGCTCTACCGACGTGTACTTACAGTGTTTTATAAACATGTGTTTAGTCAGTGAGCGTGAGGTGGTTTTTCGATAAAATAAGGTATTTATTATGCTTTATTTCATGAAATACTAACTTTCTGCAACGATCCCCCATCTGAACTTTATTGTATGCCAACTTTCATACTCTTCCGTTCGCCCACCGTTCGTAAAAAGGGAACAAGAGGTCGACGCTTCACGTATTAATATATAGATTACTACAAGCCGATATGGTTATGAATATGTTTTAATAATTCAAATGAATGGTATCAATATATCGAATATTGATACCATTTATTTGAATTTTTAAAACATACGTAGTCGTATGTACATTGATATAGGTTATTTCAATAAATTTTTACCTAATCAAATTAGAGTAGGATTTGTGTGCAAAAGCAATTTTAACCAATATTTTCTTATCTCTGTCAGAGGTTTTACTACCTTAATCAATTCTTTAAATAAATAAGAATCTATAAATAAGAACGTATAAACATACTCGTACCAATAAATATATATAAGTAAAGTTGACTGCCCTATTGGTCGAGAGATTGCAAGACCTTGGTAGTATAGGCCAGCAGAATGGACCTGTTTAACCAACTTGATATAAAAATACTTGTAAATTGAAGAAGTGTAGGACTCTCTTGTTAACTATGAATCTAAGTTTGAACATACACTCCTATTTCGTTTCCATGTAAGAATTCTGTGAGACCGAAGGTGTTTTTTTGTTTATACGATCCGCGTATTCTTAACTATAAAGTCTATGGCTTAAAACTTATATTAAGTCTATGGCTTAAAACTAGAATACTCAGTTTGCGTTTTGAAAAAATACTAACATCTACTTATATATTAATACGAGAAACATCGACCTTTTACTCCCTTTTTACGAACGCTGGGCGAACGAAAGCGTATGAAAGTTAGCACACTATAAAGTTCAGATGGCGGATCGTTACAGAAAGATAGTATTTTATGAAATAAAGCATCATAAATACCATATTTTATCGAAAAACCACCTCACACATACTGACTAAACACATGCTTACAAACCACTACGTACACGTCAGTAGAGCTGGTGATAATAATATATCGATATAGTTATTTAGAAATATTGATATTTTTCTTACTATTATGTTACTGGATGATATATAGATAATTTGATATTGAAATGTAGATATCGAAGGTTGTAATTTTTTTAATAATTTTTTTCCTAATTTTGAAACACTTCACTTCAAAAAGTACTCTTTTTTATAATCCTCATTTCTTGGTTTTGTTTAATGTAGCTTAGTTATGTCTCTTACGAGAACCTTAACATTTAAACTTAAAATTTAAGAGAATTGTGGTCGAATATCGACCAGTAGGTGGCAAATAGTATTAATAATTTACCAACATCACTTGCACACAACTATGTATTGTCTGGTTGTTTAGGACAACCAGGATACCCAGGCCAGCCAGGTCAACCAGGTGGCCCGGGGTATCCTGGACAACCAGGACACCCCGGACAGCCAGGACAGCCAGGATACCCAGGTCAACAGGGAGGGCCTGTTCAACCAGGTAAATTAATATAATAAATAGAATAAAAAATTTAACAATTACAGGACTCTCTTAATTAAAAGTGAATCTGAAGTTACACTCCCCTTTTG
>DWEJ01000203.1:0-19476 GCA_018245835.1 Mysoria sejanus stolli | reverse complement strand
GTCTATATCTTATGGTTAACTCACAATAACTACTTTTATGTTAAAAATTTCAATTAAATATATTATGTTATTTTTGAAGCTGTTTTGTTCTGTTCAGTATTAACCCTTATGTAAATAAATCCATTTGTTAGTTTTGCCATTTAATATTGATTAAACCGGTCCTCTACACTATATGAATCAAACAAATACTTTAGAAGATATTACTGATATAACCGATATTATCGATATTACAGATACGCCACCAAAAAATATTACCTATGCAAGCCAGCGCTCCATATGACGTCATGTCGAGCTGGTGTCCGTGTCGCGCTCCTTGGCCCTCAACCCTACCTCGCCAGGTAGGTCTAGGTATAGGTATTTGGTAGGTACAGGTCTAGGTATTTGGTATTTTTCATTTCTTTGTGAAGCAACATATAGGCTACTTTTCTTCTTAGAAACTCCACGAGATCGGTAGATACGCAGGAAATACTTTGTGATACACTGATTTACATGCGGGCGAAGCCGCGGGCACAGCTAGTTATTATATAAATATTATTGAACAGTATACATTACATAAGCTGACAGGAGAATTCTATTAATAATATATTTCTTTCGAAGATTCTTCATTACCGCTTTCAGTCAGTCGAATCCCATAGGGATAATTCGAAATCAATAAGAATCTTATTACGTAGATTAAATGATCCATAAGAATTTTATTGTATTCTGTGGCAGCCAATAATAAATTAATACTGGCATCGGTTCTTGTAATTAAGTTTTCAGGGGATCATTTGGAGAACTCCTTACATTCATGTATGAAGTGTGATGAATGTAGAAGTACCGCGGAAGGTCTGTAGGGATAGAGATATTTATCTTGGTGCCCTGTACTTCTAGAAAGATACAATAAAAATGAAGCCATTAATATATTGGCCGCAATGCAAAAACTAAGCCTCTAGGCTTTCTATCTCCTAGTTTAGCCTAACGTTTTATCTCCGGGTCGGTTAGAGTCAGGTTTTTCTGACATTAAATTTTAACGTTCGAACTTTCTAACTTGAAATTTGTGTCCGTCGTATAACAATAACGTGACCACCCATTCTTTAATGACAACTGGTGTAACATGGGAATGAACAACACTCCTTTGTTCACCACTACAGAGATTATAGGCGTGATGTTACTTTTTTCAAATCATAGCGTCAATAAACAATTTCCTCAAAATTATGTTAACATATTTCAATATTTACGTGAACGAAATATTTTATTATGAATACAATATTCATTGAGGCAATCTTCGAAGGTAACGTCGTTATGAATGGTACACGAAAAGTCGCGAGGATATTGAAAATTCACCTTCCACCTAAGATCATTATGTATGGCTTATACGAAGTGTGAACAAAATCTGATTTTAATATTATCTTGCAATTTGTTTCGTACAAACTCTTAACAATGTAAAGTTGCTTACAGTATCGATTCAAGAGACATATTAACGACAATTTTGTTTACTGAAACCATATATTCGGATATGTATGTACATGTATTACATGTTATAATTAAAATGAAATAATCTTTTTAGCTTCACAAAATATTTTATGTAATACTTAAATGAACAAACAAAATACACTGGTTCCGGACTAATTCCCAATGTTTGATAAGTATCAGACTTATACGTATATTCACAAATGTATAAAAGTTTTTTTAACTGATGA
Organism: Mysoria sejanus stolli; assembly: GCA_018245835.1. NCBI lineage: Eukaryota > Metazoa > Arthropoda > Insecta > Lepidoptera > Hesperiidae > Mysarbia > Mysarbia sejanus. The sequence goes on along the minus strand of DWEJ01000203.1, from coordinate 17,797 downwards.
CTAAATTTATAATTCAAATATCTCCCTTTCTGGGAAATGAACCTGGAACGATGACGTCAGTCGCAGTCTAAATTTTATTGTGTTCATCCTATCTAATGTAATGTAAAGTAACCAATAATAAATTAACATTTATCCTATCGTAAACGTAACGGGTGAAACGTGGGAGTGTCATCCTCTGTCTATCTCTTCGGGGATTACTGGCGTGATGATACTTTTTTTTATTTATTCTACAGTGTTGTCATTTTGATGACACATTTAAATAAATTCTGAGATAGATTTAGTTACCTCTTCTTATTTCTTCTTTCTTTATTTAATACTTAAGCAAGCCATACCACACCGCGATCAACCAGCGCCGGCTTTAGTCACCTCTTACGACTCCCTGTATCTCGGCACGAGGTCGGGACATACATATATTCTCACCCCACCCCCGCACGGAAACCTTTTGAACCTAGCCATAGCGCTATTGCATTTCTATCCCCAAGTTAAAAACAATCCCGTAATCCCGTCCCTGTCCACAACCCTTTACACGTAAATAATGACCCGTGATAAATTCGCGTACCATCGCGTTGATGGGTATACGATTTTTCTTCTTCATTTTTTTCTACGCCGTTGAAAGCTAAAAATATGGGAGTTTATAATATTTAATAATATTTATATAATATTTAATGATAAAAGACGTATGTCAAACCAAAAAATAAACAGAAAAAGATTTGCGTATCACGTTCGTAAGAATAATACGTAACACATGGAGTAAGAGATTTTACGGATTAGTAACATTCGTTAGAAAATGTTCTTGTTTGTTATTCTCGTTTCTTGTTCCCTTTTCGCTTTTCAAAATCTGTGCATTGTAATTTAATTGTGACGAATGTCATAGTGCTATGGGGTCAATTTAACAAATGTGTACAAATGTATTTTTCGTTATTTGTACTTTGAAAATCCCGTGAACATATCAGGTCGCGGTAAGAACGACCCCATCAGATTGTGTGCCAAAGTTGGGTGCGAGCAGGCACGGCTACTGCTGGTCTGGACTAGGCACATCATATGTCTTTGTAATCATTTATATGTTACCATTTGTAACCATTTATATTTATTCCTAGACTATTTTAAATATCACGATTGCTCTTTTTTGTGATTGTAAGTGTCTTATGTTTATCTACTTCAAAATATAGAGTGAAATAATATTTAATTATATTCAGGTATGTGTTAGGCATCGCTTAAAAGTAATATGGTTTTAAGGATAGGAGTTTTTGTGGGCTTTAGAAAAATAGGTTCAGGTACCTATGTGCGAGTATGTATATGAAATTATATTATAATTAATATTATAATAAAATATATATGAACACTTATTGTTAAAACAAAACATCTAACTTAAGATAGTTAACATTACTAGTTACATTTATAACCTCATAATTTTTTTCATACAAAAACTCTTCATGAAAAAAGCATTGAAAGCGCAGCATCATAAATTGGCCCTCGGGGCATGGAATTTTATGAAAGGATAGCCAATTTTCTTAAAAAAAAAACCTCTACGCTCAGCTATTGTAAGTTCTAAGGCGGTGACCGCTTGAAACCGCGCGGTGATTTATCTTTTTGAGAAAATGGGCTCACGACAGGTCCCTTATAGAGTACACAAATAACACAGCCTTGCGAATCACAAATTGCTTTGGCACTGTAGATACTATTAATCTTACAGACTAGTGCTTCGATTCGATGTCCTTTCGATCCCGGCGCCCGGGATTATGTGTAGTAATTGCGAGTGCGTGATTTCGTGTAAGCCGGGATTAGAAATGTGAATTAACGCGTGAATTGTCTTTGAGTAACGGCGGAACTTAAATTAGTGAGTCGAATCTCAGTATACTTAACGTTAATTTATTGATGTGCTCGTTATAAACGATATCAAGATTATTCCGTGTTGAGCCATTAATTTCTGTGATGTGTCTTGTTTGAAATTTACATCGTCGACGTTACAGAAGTTTCTAAACTTTCATTGTTGGAAAATTCTTGATGAGAACACTTTGGAACTGAGTCGATAAAAGCAATTTAATGTGGAAACGGTCATAAATACATGTGTTTCTAAAAAAAACCGCTAAGAATTTTTTGACTCATACCAATGCTTATTAAATCTGGTATTATAAATAACGTAGTGAGTGTCTCGGTGGTTGTGTTAGTTTCAAGCGCGACTGCCGGTCGGCAGGCCGTGGGTTCCAATCCGATCCGTACATTTTTGGATTTTTCTAATTTACTTTTTCTACTAGTGTATTGGAACAGGCTTACCACCTTTTTCACAGTACGACGTAAACGTAACTGGTGAAACATGCGAGTGTATTATTATAGAGGAGTGTCCTCTGCCTACTTCTTCGAGTATTGCAGGTGTGATGTTATGTACATTACATTACGTTACAAATAAATACAAATCAATAATGAATATTGAATTATAATTAAGTGACTTTAATGAGTCTGGTTATATCCTGTTTACATAATATACTCGTAGTATGTACACACACGAGTTTCTCGGCGCATTAAGATTATAACGAGTACCGATCATTCGGAGCTATCTGGGAGAGAATGTCGGTCCTAATATTGTTTAATAGGACAACATCAAAGTAACTAACATTTCCTACATAAAATTTATGACATTATTTAATCCAATTTTATTAAATGGAATATCTAATGCGTAATACAGGTTTAATACCATAACCGATGCGCATTTTGCTTAAGCGATTAGGGGATCCTTGGATAAATCCATAAAAGAGAATCAGAACTAAACTGGGTCATATTACTTATTAAATAAGGTGGTTCTCAAATGGACGACTGACAGTAACCTTGTTATAAGATTTAGGACCTGTAATATGATCTTTACAAACATACTGATGTGTACATTGATATCCGGATACAGTTACACTTTGTAAATGACTCATAAAGGCAAGCGAATCCAGGCGTAGCCTACAATTGGATGGATGACGGCTAATGACTTATTTTCACAGACTTACGTAATTTTGCATGACACGTTAAACAATCACTACTGATTCTTATCGTTAAAGTTCCTATCCTTGAAGGCTTCAAGGATAGAACCTTGTGCGTCCACAGATATATGTCTATTATCTGTAATTTTCACTGCGATGATAACTTTTAGATTGGTGTAGTAATAAACGATCTGACTGTCAATATTTCTTGTTTTTAGATGTTTCAATATTTACATGTAGGTATGTATATAATTTATCCACGTCCCAAAAAAGATAGTTTGCGTAATGGGAAAGATGTTTCCAATGGTTGAATAATATAAAAAGAATGGTGACATGTTCGAATAAAGAACGCGAGACAAAATGAAGACGAAATGTTACTATTACACATAAACATTCTTTAATCACATGACTCACGCTTAATCATTTGCTTTTATTTTTTCTAAGTGTCTTATAAATGTTATATTGAAAATTAAAAATTCTTTAATAAAGGCCCACTAGAAAATTAATTAATAATAATGAGTTTTTTATTTGTTCTCGCGTGTTATTGTCATCGTGTTCCATTATTAGATATTCCATTATCGAAATGGCGACCTTATTTAAAACTCCGTGTTTTGCTTTGTGAGTTGTTTTATGAACGCTTTATGAAGGCTGTTTCGCTTTGTCTTTTCAAATTATTTCTCGTTCGCTTAACATTTGCACTGTATGGTTTATCCACACAAAAGAAAGACATGGATATTTTTTTTAACTAAAAATGACCAGAACATTTATACACCGTTGGAATATGTTTAGCTATTTATTTATATTCTGCAAAATATATCTATGAATCTAAATGTAACATTCAAAATTAGATATCTACAATATACTTACTGTTCAATCTCCCTACGTAACACACTTAAATATAAATGTATTAAAATGAAAATGCCAACGAGAGCACGTATCTCATATAAAAAACCAAAATGATGTAATAGCTATTCTTAGTGCCAAGAATTTAAAATTGATGTACGCCTTAACGCCAAGCTAACTGGAAGTGTCACGTACAAAAACTAGTGCTATTACACTGTGTATAAATATGTATTTATATTGTATTTATGTCTACGTAACTGTTAACCCTTCTTGCTTAAAACATTAGTAATAGTCGGTAAGTAGTAACAGATTTATTCCCACTCACTGATAAAATGCATATTTTCATAATTATGTTTGTGTCTTTCACTGATTTCCAAAGAAAGGCTTTTCTTAAACTAATTTAATGCGTACCAGGTTACTAGAACCCACAGATATGTACATCTATCAAACTTATGTGTGTTTATTTGTCTAAACTACGAAACGGCTGCCTCAGGGCACAGATGAATATAGTCAAAATCAAACACTTAATTGAACAACTTTAGAATTAATTATAGGTATTCAACTTTCCGCTAGATATAATTAAAACAACAATTGAAGATTCAACAGCACTATTTTACTACCTTTTTTATATGCTACTGCTAAACTCATCACCTAACTACATTACTTAAAGCGCAAATTAACTTCGCTTGACTTGAAAAAAAAGGATTCCCGGGATTCGGTACAACGGGATGATGCCGCTACTGTCTTCAGTGTAATTGCAATGAGATTTAAACTTCACCTTAAAATGCGTCTTATACATCTACCTATAGAGTTTAATTTGTTTTTAACGGCAACCCATTATCATTAGATACTAAAGTTGGTTGTTTGAAATTGTGAACTAAATCGTTAATAATGCGTTATAGTTCGTACTTGCTCGTCGGTTTTGCTTTGTGAGGCTAAACAGGCTGTAATAATGAGGTTTCGGCTACATAAATTATCAAGACAAACATTTAACCGCCGCGCTGATCATAAACAGCTCTGAACCACTGTACTTTTGCTTACAAACTGTTCATATTAGCCAAGTATACTTTATTTTTGTTGTTTTGTGATAGAAATTCTACGCGTGTAACAATGTACTAAATAAACATATACCTATAAAATATACATGGGAAATGAAAAGTTTAAAAACGTGTCAAATTCATTTGGAAATTAAAATCTTACAAAAGTAACTATTATTTTGTTTAAAAGAATTTCTAGAAAGACTCCATTTCCAGCGTAACCATCTTATACGACACACATGAAAACCGTTATAATTTATCTTCATGTATGAATAATTGTTTTTACAAACATTGTAATTTTGGCTCACTCCACCTTTTGCTACATCGTGTTCCTCTCGTAACTTGTTTCAATTCATCATTACTGCCAGCACATTCAAAGAACACCCTTATATCCATGGAATAAGAATCATCTAATTTATCGCTTGTAGGTTTATAATGAGAGCCTTCCTCAGTTTACTCGTTGAGGTAGCGTCGAGTTGCTTTAAATTTTAACCTGCTGAATCGTCAGAAACCTGATAATTAGAGAAAAATTCTAGTAGAGCGTACGGCTCTGGAGTGAACCTTTGTGACACGCGATTTTAATTTAAAAGCTCTCATTTGATAAATGTATACCTGTATGGGTGAATTCTCACACAAACATAAACTAGTTCGTTTATTTGTTCATATTAATATCGCGCAATCGACATGTACAAGGTTTTTTGCTGTCCTGCAAGTTCAAACAACAGTTCTACAATCCTGCAAAATGTTCCATCCCTGATTACGGAAATGTATGTAGGTATATATTGCCAACTGAAGTACTCCTAAAGTGTACTTTATAAGGGTGGCCCGGTAACAGATTTGTAGATATCGCGGTGAGGGATAAAACATCAAACGAAAATTGTACTATTGCTCTTAATGTGCTCTTAACATGCTTTCTACAGTAAGGAAATGCTCGTGCCAATGAGCACTAACAGTAAAAACAAAATCACTGAATATATAAATATAGTATTACTGTTAAGTTTAACTCTATGCATTCGACTTTTGAAAGGCTTGCTCGAAATAGCTCACCCAATAAATCAGTTTCAGATCTTCCTATCAGAAAATTACAAAAAAAAAATTACAAAATTACAAGTTACTGTGAAAAGAATTCTGTCACATAAATTTGTCAAACAATCCAGACCTACTTTTTCTTAACTTATATTTTACGTAAAGAATCTAGTAAACATAATGTAAAAAAATGATCTCCGGGTAATTTGCGTAAGAACACTCAACTTGGAATTTCCCCGGCCGGAGATAACGAGAGAACAATCCGTAAGTCATTAATATAATCCCCGGGAAGATACCAATCAAGCAGTATGTCGAAATTTTAAATATAGAAATCTTCTTCGTAAATATTTATTATGATTATAGATATTATTATTATCATACACATATTCATGTGAATACGTATGTCATAATAGTACGTATATAATACGTTTATTATTATACACGTATACGTATAAATTTCCGTATATAATACGTTTATTATTATACACGTATACGTATAAATTTCCATTCATATAAAAAATACCCATATTTTTTATATTAACTCAGTGACGTTGACAAGAAACTTTTTATTTGGAATCAGCTGTTTCTGTTTTCATACTACATATATTGTAATAGAATGCAAAAAAAAAATAAAGAAAATTCAAAGTTCATTCATAACCATAACCAATATTGTATTATCGTATTCATTTTTTCCCCTACAGTGCATTATATCTATGATCGGTTACGGATGGCAGTCATACTTGAGGAACTGTTTCAAGAATGAAGTACACACTGATATCCTTCAAATATTCTTACTTTTATTTGCTCCTTGATGCTGAATCGCAAGGAAATTTATAATCTTCCGACAACTATTGCTTAAGTAGTATACCTAATGAGTCGTGAGCTAATTTTATTGTTAAAGCCTAAGTTCAATATAAGTTGGCAGTTTTATAACTTCAGTTGGAGTTTCAGGTTGAAATTTCTGTTAGTCGCTCGAAATCTGCGTTAGTGCCCGGTGTATGTCCATAGCACTTAAACATGACTGGTGAAACGTGGGAGTATACTACACTCCTCTGTGTATCTCTTCGGGGATTACAGGCGTGCTGTTACGTTTTAATTTTGTCTAGCACAAGAAATCTCGATTCAGTTTACAACAGCATGTGGGCGATTTGTATACATAAATGAAAAAATTAAGGAATTATATATGAATACAATTTACCTGCGGGTAAACGCAAACACGAGGTATTATTAAGGTTAAATTATATTTGCATTGTAAAACACGAAGAACGTTGTAGGATGTGGGTTTTCAACCAACATCAGAAACGAAGGAGATTCTCAATTTATATATAGATATATAATTAAGAATTAAGCCAGCTAGACTCATGTGTGTTTTTTCGGGGTGCCCCGACTTGTTTCGGACCTATGTATACGAGTACGGGGTCCTTCCTCATGAACTCCCGCCGACTGCAGCAGATTATTTGCATATAATGTATAATTAGCTTATAGGCACTTTATATCTCGTTTTTACAATCAAAATAAAACAGTACAACAATTTGCAGTTAAACGAAGACAGTTGTAAATGTAATTTGTTGTTTAACATGCTGATTAAGAATGGTTTTTAATATGTATTTCGAAACTTTCCGAATAGGATCCTCGAGTTTTCCTCAAGATCACTTTTATTCAGAAAATTAAATATCTAACATAACACAACATTTCATTGATGTTTAAGATCGCCACATACTTTTATAGATACAATTACTTAACCGAGTGACATATTCATACATCACTACATCACAATGTCAAGTAAAAATAAAAAAGTAACGTAAGAATGTAATGTAATCTGTAATTTAAAAAAGTTAAGGGCTGATAAAAATAAATTCTGTCTCACCCAAACTTTGGTCGCTGTTTTTTTCTTTGCATATTGAGCTTAATAACAAAAACGAAGCCGCGGTAAAGTTGGCAAATTCATTTATATTAAACAATTCCATTTTGACGAATTCTCATAACATTTAACTAAGTAAAGTTGCTAGCACCAAGTAACGAAGACCCTTGAAAGTAAATGCGAATAAAAATACGGAGAAAAAATAGAATGACAAGTTCAGCATGAATTGGGGACGAAATATAACTGAAGTGAATAGATTTATATCGCAATACTTAAAGATGGGAGACTTCTTCAGCTTGTCGCATCATCAGCGAATAAATTATTGTTTTACTCTTTAAAAGACTTGTAGGAAAGCGCGTGTAGAAGTGATTGTCAATTTTTATGGTTCTTATTATTGTATATTTCCGCCGCATCCTTTACGGGGTAGGCAGAAACCACCGAGTGTTAAATATATCTATCCTTATACATAGAAACCACATGGTTTTTCTACAATAGTTTGTTATTGCCAGTAGCCCAATCCTTAGAGTAAGTTTATATGTACAAGGTATAATTTATTAACCGACTCTAAGTCCGACATGTCCTATTGCTAATTTTGAAACATGATACAAATAAAACGTTACTTTAATTATTAAACATTGCATTACCTAACAATATTTTAAGTTAAGATATAAAGGAGTGTTACCGTTAAATCCTAGTAATGAATTTGCTGCATATACACAGGTTACGTTATGCGTTTAGGCACTTTGCTGATTGTAGTATTTCTTTAATGTATCTATGACCTAATATTATTATGTATATTGTACTTAATATTGTATTGGACTTAATATTATTATGTATTTTTTACTTAATGTACTATTATTTTTACTTAATGTACTATTTTTTTTTATTGTGTGACGAATCGCGAGCAATTAAACAAGTGTCTAAAACGGGAGCTTTCGCGTTCTCATCTAGAAATATAACCACTTTGATCAATACGCGTTTGAAGGCCGAGTGGGTGGCAGACCGAGTTGAGAAGATACCGAGAGAAGTTGAGAGTTCTCGGCCGAGCAAAGTGGTCCAAGACGTCGCGTCAGCGTTCCGCAAACGAACCCACTTGATAGGCGACGCCCGTGTCGTGTCAACCGCGCGTTACGTAACGCCGCGTTTAATTACTGCATCGTCTTGTACGCTCGGAGCTCGGACTCTCGTCGGATGTTTTAAAATAAATATACGAATACATTTTCACTATGTATTACTTGATTTGTCATTATAAAATGCAATTAGACATGATGTGTGGACTTTGTGAATGAAAGTGCGGTATAAAAATTGCAACACTCAATAGTCTGTAGGTAGGTACTATTTAAAATATTTATTTTAAAGTATTCATAAAGACGGGCTTTTTAAAATGGAATCAATACATAAAATTTTCTCTAATTCATTTATAGCCATTTAAAAGGATCAATTGCAATATGCGTGATGGAAGTGTATTTGACAAGGTTGCGATGTAGCGAGTGTGACGTCACACAGCGTACTCGAGTGTACCATTAGTTCATACTGACAGTGCTCGTCAAAACCACTGTCATCAGTGACTTTAACGAGAGTAACCTCTCTGTCACCGTTATCGGGCCGCGAGTGACAACGTCACAACTTTGTGAGAGAGAAAAAACAATTGTCTATGGTCTGAACAATTTGACCAATTTAAAAAAAATATTGGACTTAATGAGTATATCTAATGAATGCTTCATATAATATCCGTTATATTTACTTCTATTTATATTGAAGTAACAATATGCTTTATTGTGTGCAATAACTTAGCAGAACTGGTTTTATTGGCATTGTAATTTAAACTACTTTGAACTTAAATAATTAAGTACCTATTAAGGTACATCTTATAATATTTAAAATTAATACTCATAAATGTAATAATAAACATTAATTTCTAAAGTGGCAGTAATCGCGATAATGTTCGCTTTTCTTTATTAAAGACGTAGTTATTTAGTTGTACCAAAATGCGAGCTTTATTTAATATTACCATTCGCCTTTTAGGTTTGGAGAAATTTATTCTCATACAAACAAAACATAGTTTAAGTTATAAAGAAATAAAAAAAGTGAAATTCGTGATTCTGGTGCAATTAAATTTTAGTAAAAACTATCTATTTTGCAGTAATTACTCAGTTAATTCGTGGTTTCAGTTAATTTCTTTTTAAATATATTAATATTCTATTATACACGTCCCATTATAAAGTTACACTCTTTCAAACAATAAAATTTTAAATAATATGTAGGCTTTAACGTTATCCTAATATACAATGTCTAGTTTATTTACTTCCATTGCAGAATATGGTTGATTAATTTGCTAATAAACTCTCGTAGTATAATATCAAAACACGGAAACATAATAATATGTTGGCGTAAAAGTTATGAAGAAGCTCTTAAGAACAAGTTAATCTTGCGTTGCTACAAGATACTTTACTAAGGTACTTTCATACAAGATGAATGTAAAGGACAGTTAGAGACTTATTAAGGGCAAAGTATTATTTACAAATGTTAATTTAGTACGCTATAAACTGTTTCTTTACATATTTAGGTCACAACAAATAGCTGCCGCGTTTGTCGTGTTGGTTGCTCGCTTGCTGCCAATCGCAAAGTGCTGGATTCAAATCACGGCTGAGGCACTGTTGGATTATTCTAAATTAAAATTTCTAACAATGTACCATTGTGTGGTAATAGACTTACCACTTTTTTCATACTGGGACGTAAACGTAACTGGTGAAACCTGAGAGTCTAATACACTTCTCTGGATACCTTTTCGGGATTACAGACATGATATTACTTTAGAGCAAATGGAATAGTGGGTAATTTGGTTAAATTAAATTTGATTTTAATTTGTATTTTACAAAGATTTTAAACTAGGGTATAGACTTACGAGTACTTCGAATTTAGAATTAGCCATTCTTCCAACCAGAAATGTAATATGCCATTAAGATACACTGAATATCGAACCTATAAAGATATATATATAATAGGATAGTATGTAAGTTCATGTGTGAATATATTATAAGAAACGAATTGCAAGGTAATAAGTAATAATAATTTATAAGTAATTTACTTTGAATACAAAATATATTTTGTATTTTAAAACTTACTTAAGCATAGTACGAAAGTGCAATGTTATCAAACCATTACATAACGTATTAGTTTTGGTCAAAAACATTTGATCTTATAAACAAATTAGAAACAATCGGTTAGTTTGGGAAATGCGCGGAAATTATATTTGAATACATATAGCAATAGATCTATCAGTTCGTTGTTGGACGTCAGTTTGTCGTTCAATGACGGTGAGACGTTAAATCAATAGAAATTCCTCTTCAACGCGCCCTTCTCCTCAAGAGTTTCGACGTCAGCTAACAAACCGGGAGTCGCTTCGAGCTGTTGAAAATTTCAGATCGGGTCTCGAACGGCTCTCCAGTCTGACGAGAAGCCTATTTTAGATATTGAAGTGTTATGGCGGCCCAATTTTGAAATTTTGAGTGCTTCGTTCTCTATTTTGCATCCGCCGAGGCGTTGTTACAAGCCAGTAGGTATTACGTATTGTTAAAACTTTGCCGCTTGAGTGTTCTGAGTGTAGTGAAAATTTCCCGGTGCATATTGAGCTTGTATTATTCTTGGCTGATTTAGAATATATCGCACTTCTTTAATAGCAATTTGCAAATTATGTATGTTTGTCTAAAAATATCTTATTCTATCGCCTAAATTTTGATTACAAAATCGCGTTAAGTCTATTGTTATAACTTTTAACTGCCTTGTGCGTCGTTTTGGTTGAAAGTGCGACTGCCGATCGCGAGGTCCTGGGTTTAATTCCCGGGTCTGGCACAACAAAGTTTTTCTAATTTAGATTTTCTATTAGTGGGTCGGAGTCTGGATATTTACCCGGTGTATGGCAATAGGCTCACCAGCTATTCTAAAGTGGGACTTAAACGTAACTGGTGAAACCACATTCCTCTGTCTACTTCTTCAGGGATTACAGGTGTGACGTTATGTTATCACTTTTACATATGAATGCTAAAAATTTTGAAAATATAAATCCATATAATTTCTAATAGTAACTGAGATCGATATGTTTGATCTGACTAGCTAGTGTGGTCTATGAGTGTCAACAAATTGCAAGCGATTAATTTGCATGTTTCCTTAAAAACTCAACAAAAGTCCATTCAAAGAGATATAAAAGATAGTTTCACTTAGATCCTACTAGTATCTATCTTATTCCGAACCAGATAAGATGTTACTAAATGTACTAAATGCGTCCGTGTACAAAAATCATATTCCCTCAAAATTGCTTACCCCGAATCGATTAAACATGGTTTAACGTCACAGATGCGTGAATTTTTCGCCCTTAGTTTAACTCTTTTTAATTTCCCTATAAAACGGTTATTGCGGGTCCGGATATGCTCAGATAGATGTCGACACCTTGCCGCCAAATTAGGGTTCGATATGAGTTATAGCGTGTTAATATCGCTGACATTCGAATAATGTCTACGCACTGAATATCGGGGTTCTGCCGCTATTTGGGAGTTTTTTTTTTCTTAATAATATAGAAGTAGCAGACGAGCATGCAGTCCACCTGATGGTAAGTGGATACTGCCGCCCATGGACATTTGTAATCAATCCCAGATAAGATTAGATTCTTATCTCTCAACCCCTGAGGAATAAGCTGGAATGCCTCCAAAAAGTATGTCTCCCTTACCACACCCTTCAAACTAGAACACAGCACCTGTTATAAGGCAGAAATAGTTGTGGCAGTGGTGCCGCCGGAGTCGATCCACAGAGGGTTCTACCACCTTCAATTTTTTCACCACATTCAATCTGTATGTCATCTGAACTCTTTCTTTTGAGCAGAATTACATCGAAATATTTAGTTCTCTTATTTTCCCTGTGAATTCTTGTTACGTAGTTTTATGAATGTGGAGTATATCTGCGTATGATTTGGACGTAGCCTCGTAACAGTTAAGCTCAATTCATTAAGATTGCTTCACGTAGTCACCTTCAATCTTAACCAGAACCAAATTATAACAGATTAGCCAACTTGCTATGGAAATGCCGTTTAAGGAATGAAATCTTGGCCCTTACAGAAACAATAGGGAATGGGCTCATGTTTTATGCGCAACGTCATTAAGTAGCGGTGAACCAAAGCACGCTGTAATTCATAAATTAAGCCGTGACCGTAACAGGAAAGTGTCGTCACATCGAACAGGCGTCCATTAATCATAGCCATAATCTCGCTAAACTCAAGTGGGTGATTATCGGCTGAGCTTCGTCTATGTAATTATTGGTAGCAAGTCAATAGAATCGATTTCCGTGCTCCAGATGTCTCGTTGGCTTGTTATGGATTATTCTGATTGGATTACGCATTGGATATTGATGGAGAAATCGATAGAATGATCGTCAAACGACTTGTTACACACTATCAAGGATGCTTCATAGACCAGTAATTTAACGTAACGTAACTTCACGCCTGTTGTCCCCGATGAGGTAGGCAGAGGAACGCAGAACATTGACACGTTCCGCCAGTTACGTTTACGTCCCATTATGAAACAGGCGGTGAGCCTACTGCCATGCATCGGGCAGATATCCAGACTCCAAACCACTACGAGAAATCTAAATTAGAAAATTTTGAAGTGTTCGACTCGGGAAACGAACCCGGGTCCAACACGACCAACGAGGCAGTGATTTGTTACTGTATTAGATTGATAGGTTTTATGTGCACTTTATCAATTTTGTTTACACTGTTAGACAAATCCAGCAACCGATCGTATAACCGAGTTGTACTCTGGAAAAAATCAGTTACAGCAAGAACTTAGTTGAGAATTGTGTTGAACTTTCTGTCTTTGAATTTATTGGGTGCGAAAATGATTTGATTTAGTAGTGTATTTAAAGTAGATAACATTACAGCAAACACTCTTAATGATGCAAATGTCTATAAGCGTCGATGACCACTTATCATCAGATGGCACTTTTGCCTGTTTGCTATATCTTTTTAAATAAAAGTAAAATGTTCTATATTTTGACGAACCTCATAGTACGCTATGTACTATTATATTATTAACCAAACTAAAACCAGCTAATGATCTGATATCCGAGCGTCTCGGTTAACATTTGTAATTCGAGAGGAACTATGTCCGTGATCAAGACGTCTTGTTGGCTTATTGGGGATTATTGTGATTGGATTAGTGACGTAGATTTGCGTCTTGATATTAGAATAGACGCAATGAACAATAAACTTTCATAACCCAATTTAATATTCATTAGACTTAACGATATTTTGCAGGTTACAATTACATCATTTTGTTCGGATAAAGGACCAACAAGTGGCACTTAGTCTTTCCATTTCAATGAAAGTACCTTTAAACAAAATTGTAAGAACGAGAGCATTGGTGTCATTTTATGTGGTAAATATGATTTATTAATAAGATTTTTAATGGCTTATTGTTACATTAGTGATATATTGAAACAATTTGGACTGTGCTTATGTTGCCTAAAAATAATATTAGTTTCGATCTTATTTATTTTAAAGTAGACATAGTTTAAGAACAATATCCCCACTATTGTGACCAAATGTATCCATAAAAACTTGCAATGCATGCAATGCAATGCAATGCATAAGTATATAATTTCGAATAATCTCATATTGTTTGGCGTATTGATTATTAATGTAAAATTTATTACAATTAACTTTATGAAATTTCGGTAGACTTTCGTAAACATGCTATATCAACCTCGAAGTCTACTCCTACGAATAATGTAAAGCTTATGCTGGCCCGCAAAAAGGTAATATTCTCTGTACCTACCATCCGTCTTAAAATTCTGCAATATATATAATTAAAATAAAAATCTTCAAATTCTTAAAATTCTACAATATAATTTTACTAATAGTGTATGCTCTTGTACCGAACCTCATTGCCAATTAGATGCACTTATTGGCTAGATGTCAATGTACATTATGTCAGTATTATGCAGAGAACGGTAACAATGTTTACTGCTACCGTTAGCGTTTCATACTATGGTGCCGGTCCGAGCATAAGCTTCATTCAATCAGTGTGGGAGTTCCCTAAAGTTTTTCATGTTAATTTAAAGATTACAAGTTTTTTAAACGTTCTGTTACAAATGTTCGATTGAATATAGATTCATTCGAACAGACATAAAGATGTCTCATCCGTACGCATAAATGTGAGCATAACTAATTTGCATCAGGATAGCGCAAATTAAATCAAGTCAAAAATGCTCGCTTTACCTGGATTAGAATACATACATAACAGGATTATTTTACTTTATCCGCAAACGAATTCTTCTATAACACGGTGTTCAGAGTATTTTTAAGTTTTTTCTTTCATGGCTTTAATTTCATTATGACTAACGGTGAGTAACTATGAAGAGATGAGTGCAGTCCGCGGCCACTCGCAATCAACTCGAGACAAAAGACAGAAGGTAGGATGCCTTTTCAAACAAACGAGAATGCTTGCCCACTAATGAGGGCTGAGCCTTACTTATGTTATCTTGTCTGCTATTACTTTGAAGACAAGCTTTATTATAATGACGCAGATTTATATTAAACTAGTATTACGTTGGATAATATTTACACTTTGATTAATGAATTTATATCTACTATAAAGTGCGGTACAATGTACGTATATCATCTTCTTTAACAGTCTTTTTAAGTCCGCTGCTGTCAATAAACCTACTCTGAGGGGATTTTGATCATAATACCCACGGTCGGAAAGTGGGTTCGAGATCGCTGAACATGGCTTCTAGCATCACCTACGCTGCTAGTCCGTAGGATGTCAGAGCATTTATCCATATTAGGGTAGGCTGCACTATACTACGATCAACCACCAACCAAAAACCAAATTTATTACTTATAGTACGTACATGTGATCTAAGTATGGCACTGCTGTCTCCAGATTTTTGTTGGCTTGATTGGTTTAGTATATTCCTCTAAGCTTAACTATTAAATAAAAAAAAGTTATAAATAACAATATTGAAACGAACCTCTATAATTCATGAATAAATATGTCAAAACGTATCAGAAGCGATTCGTAAGCTAGACTGTCACCGGAGCAGTAATGGTACTAGTGTGGCCGTGGTACCGATCGGGCAGGCCTGGGTTCAAATGCTAGTTCGGGCTCTATCAGATTTTTCTAAGTTAGATTTTTTAGTCAAGTCGGAATATGTGCCCGGTGTATGGCAATAGACTCACCACCTATTCCATAGTGGGATGTAAACGTATTTGGCGAAATGTGGGAATGAACTACATTCTTCTGCCTACCTCTGCGGGTATTACAGCCGTAACGTTACGCTTTTTTATAATGTAAGCCATTAATACATAATATCTGGTTCTAGGACTATATGAATGGGCCTTATAATAACATTACTACAGTTAGTACATGAGTACGTACATACATACATATTTATATATATACATATTAATATATACATATTTGTATGAGTGAATTTCGTAACAGTATCTGTTCTGTTCGAGATCAATCAATAAATATAGCCTCTTCAGGGAATATATACAAATATCATATCGGGAGTCTAAGTTGTTATAGATACTATTTTAGCTTGTTCCTTATTATTGGCTAGACTCACAAACAACTCATAAAAAGTCTTTTGATCCGGCATATAAACATAAACCGTAGAAAATGTATGTATCTCCGTGATTTATCTATATGCATCTACAAGTTACGATAGTATCATATTGAAAAACCTTTACATGTCAAGTATTATGTTTGTTCTTACGGATTAGAAATTTATCCAGTTATGCAAAGAAATATAATAAACTTGAAACTGAGTTTGACTATGTATTTGTTTGCTACGTTATATTATCAAAACAGCTGCACTGATTTTATTAAAACTTCAATATGGAGATAGTAACTTAGCTCTTAGTAAACAGTATAAAGTAATTTCTTAAAAAAGATTCCAAGACAAAATGTTCACTGTATACGTTTTATAAGTAAATTGCTATTTTAGTATAAAATATTGTCATCCTGTCTCGTTCGCTGTGTTGGTTGTAAGCACGACTGCCGATCAGAAAGTAATGGGTTCGATTCCTGGGTCGGGCACTAAAGAATTTTACTAATTTAGAGTTTCTAGTATTGACGCGTAGTCTGTATTTGTGCCATATTTCCTTAGTGAGACGTAAACGTAACTAGTGCAACGTGTAATACACTTCTCTGCCTACCTCTTCGGGGATAACAGGTGTGATGTTACGCATGTAACTTGTTATCAGATACTGACTTATGGTGGAGTCAGTTATCTTTGAAGCGGACGTGCGTGTACTAGGAGAGTGAGCATGTTAGAAGGAGCATGTCACATCTGCACGATTAGAAATATTAAGCGTTCAGTGTTCGACACCCACCCCGCAAGGTACATGATGATATATTAATAAAATTATTTTCTTAAGAGCGAGCTGCTACCGGCGGAAATGAGAGTTATTACGATTAAAATGCTTTTAAGAACCTGTCTAATTACTTGGAGGTAATTAGTATCTACTATTATTGTTAATAATAAAACAATTTCAACTCCGTTGGAAACGAAGCGTAGTATTTAGTCAGATTTCAAATAAACAGTTTATGTAGCTTAAATGGTTTTAGAATTGTTAGTCTTTACATTGGTGCTCGTAAATATTTCTATTTGTCATGTCCTAAATTGGATTGTTATTTTAAGACTTAACGATTTGTTAGAAGCAACGTCATATTTAGATAATACAAAATTTAAACAAATTTACAATTTCCCATTATTTAATTAAATAAACTGTATAAAAATGGAAACACGTAAAAATGCAATAAGCGTTAATGATTTGACAGTGTAAAGTTGAAAGGGCTGCCATTACACGCTGGTAAGAGAATTTTGATTAAAAAAGTATGACTTACCGCGGCACTTACTGAAGTTACAGTAATATTTCAGCGAATTCCCGCCGCGATATTGGCTTTGTTCCTTTGAAGTATTAGATTCCTACGTGTTTGTAATCACTTCATATTGTTTAAGTGATTATTTTTCTATTATGAAATTTTTGACTGACTGCCTCGTTGGTC
>DWEJ01000202.1:0-19476 GCA_018245835.1 Mysoria sejanus stolli | reverse complement strand
CCGGGAATCGAACCCAGGACCTCCCGATCTGCAGTCGCACTTGCAACCACACGACCAACGAGGCAGTCAATAATTAATAATAAACGAACGAGGCAGTTAATAATAATAAATAATTTGATGTATATACACAAAAATCTTAGTTTTAAAAAGAATAGTAATCTCCATCAACTAAAGTTAAGAAATACGAATAAACTTGCAGTGCCCACTATTAGGCTCTATAAAGCGTCTAACTCATTTGTAAGTAAAAGTATACGCTTTTATAACAAAATATCAAACTACGCAGTAAATTGTCAGTTTGTATTTACAAACTAACAATTTACCGCGTGTATTTTCAAAAAATTATAATTGTAATTGTTAAGCGATCACTAAAAAATGACATCCACACTGAGTTTCTTGTTAATTCTTCTCAGTACTTCTGTACTCAGTACTGAGTACTGTACTTCTCAGTACAGTACTCAGTTCTTGGGTGCGGTACGAACTAACTTAAACTTATCTATAATGACGTTTATATGTGAATGCAAATCCTATATGATTTTGACTTTGACTTCGATCCAACGTGAGGTAATTGAATATAAAACGCAAATTATATTTCAGAATTAAGTGAAACACGTTGTCAAGAAGTTGAATTTGGCGAAGCTAAAAACATTAATCAGGAATGCGTTAAAATCGTAGAAGTAAGAGAATTTACTGAAATAGACGCGCACAATGAGGGACACGCAAAAATATCTATAAATTATTCCAATATCGAATGTAGTAATGAAAAAACAACTGTGTCAAACAAAAATAACGGTTCTTCACCGATTAATCATTTTCTTGATTCAAGTGAGTGTAGAGATTCCTATAAAGAAGTAACAAATAGAAAAACTTGTATCAAGAGCCTTAAAACTGTATCAGACAGTACAATAATGATCCCAGATGAACTACGCTGCGCTATTCAAAGATTGCACACTCAAGCTCCAGTACTAGAGGAATCTGAAGAAACATTACAAACTAAAAATAAGTCGCCAACTAGAGTAAGAATAAAGTCTCCCTATGAAAACCAATCCTACTATGTAGAAGAAAAGAAAAGGAAAAAGCTGCTGGAAATAAGAGACAAACGTGAGAAAAAGAAAATGGCACTAAGCGAAAATTGCAAAATCACGAAACATAAATATGGTAAAAGTGTTGTTATGGCTCAACCATCTAGTTCTGTCACGAAATTGTCAATTACAAATAAATCGTTTTATAATTCCATTTACGGCGAAAATTTAAAACATGACGCTGTAGCAGCAAAAAAACCGCGAAAATGGCGCAAAAAAGATTTGGACCTAAAAAGAAACGTAGATGATAATGAATTTGGGAGTTCTTCATTTTCGGCATTGAATAAAAGTCCCTTAGATGGTAATTCTACGGTGACGGTTATGCAAATGGAACAAAATCTGGACAGAGAAAAATGCCCTTCTTCTTCTTCTGCTATGTCGAATTACGATACAAACGTCGAACTTCTATCCCAGTTAATAGCATCCTCGGGTACAGAGAGCAATACGAGTGACGATGAAACTAGTCCACTCGAAAAGATTGAAAGGTAGGTCGTGTTTGTTCTGTTTCACCGAAACTTTTATGTTAACTTCATGCCTGAATCACCCAAAACGGGTAGATAGAGGAGTGCCGTACTCAGACACGTTTCACGTGTTACGTTTATGTCCTACCATGGAAAAGTAGTGTAGTGGTAAATGGTAAAGTGCCTGTCCTCATATAACGGGCACAATTCAAGACCCCAAGCTTCAGCGAGCTAATCTTTTCAGCAATGTCGTTGACTCCGGGTCTCTGTCGGAATTTCTATTTATAAAAACTCAACTTTGAACAGATTTGTGTCAAATTTTAAATTATTACATGTTTTTAGGAGTGAGAACAAACCATATGAAACTGCAGGAGAGGATTCCAACATTGATAGTCGGGAAATATCACAAAGCTCTTGCAACTTGGTCCCAGCAAATATTCCAAAGGTTCAGAACCTATCCAATGAACATCGAGATGAACCCAAAGATGTAGCTACACCAATAGAATGTAGAAAAAGTATTGATAAAATATATAATTTACTGAAAGAAATAGTAAAACTTGATGAACGCGATGTTACTTCAACGAGATATAATTTGAACGTTGTAGATGGTCGAAGAAGCTCTACAATTCAAGTTAGCGACAGTGGCACAAGTGTAAAGCATCACATAATATCATCTAATCCTAGTAGCTTTAGTTTTGATAAAAATAATAACTCCAGTCGACAGTCACACAAAGATAAAAGAAAAAAAGAAGCACCAACTGCGATAGTACCTAAAGTTATAATTAGCACAAAATTACAAACTTTAAAACGCGACGCTGAGCCGAACAAAACAGATCGCAAGCGCAATGCGTCCAGTCCATCTCTTAAGATTCCAGATAATCCTCTAAAAGCAATATCGACACTTCTACATGAATTTGATAACGTACAGAAAACAAGACATAAGACAACAAATAGAAAAATAGACCATGAAGAAGGTAAAACTAGTTCACGACAAGGTTCATCAAAAAAAACAAGGCAAGACCAATCTAGACAAATAAATATTGCACCGATTAGATTGTTATCTAAAGAAAGAAAGTCTCGTTCAGGCCAAATAACTGATGGCTCTCAACATTCCCCCCACCAAGTTACATACACTGATGACAGGCATATGACGAGACTTACAAAAAGAAACCTATCCGATATTATAGATGAAGCCAAAGAAGCAAGAGGCGAAGCCGTTCGAGGTCCTTCGAGACCGTATTCAAGATTAGACACCCTCGCCCAACCAAAAAAATCGTACGTTCAAGCACATAGTGAGGAGTTACAAAACAGGTACGGTAGAAACATATCGGCTCACAGAACACAACGTTCTTCAATTGTTACGCCTGTCGGAGACAAAAACACAGCGTTTACAAATGCAAGAAATTGGCGTAAAGGTGCTGTAAACGCAACCTTTCTAACTAAGCCAACAAGTTCTCTTGTGCCGCCTATAGGTGTGTAAAGGTGAATTATAATTTATTGAGTTTTTGTTATTGCTATGTTGTAATGTCTTTCATTATGAACATTTGAATGCAGAGAGAATATCAAGGCCTAGACGTTCTGCTAGTAATAGTCCTGCCAAAAAGCGTGTGCCGCAGCAAACAACTGAATCGGCTTATACACCGAGCACCATCCCCATTCCTTCCGAAAACTTGTAAGATTATTTTATTGATTTATTTTATTTTTCATGTCATATTGCTTATTTACCTTCAATCAATTGTCAACTAATATATAGCCGACTTTCAGGAAAAAGAAAATGGTGGCTGTAGAATCATATGTGAAAAATCATTATGGCTTGATAGATACCAATGAGTTTAGTGGTCAAGAGGTGCACAAGTCACGTGTGCCCCTAATTCCAAATGATATCGAATTGGGTACTGTAACTATTAAACAGTTTCGTTATTTTAATAGTCACTCATACAAATAAAATACAGACCACCTCAAAAAATATTTTTCTTTTTTAAAGCGTCAATGACTTCATCTCCTACTGCGGAAGAATCCACTGCACTTGGAAAAAAGCTACATTTTATGATAAATACGATGATAAATAGGAATCAATCTTTATCGGTCCTCCCTGAGTGTAAAGAATCGATTTCCAAATTAAGTAATGATGGTTTAAAAGAACTGTCGTCAAACAGTTTGTTCAAAATTGAAGAGCCAAAGTCGGAATCAGACTACCCCGTCGACATATTCGAAGATAAAAATATAGTCACAGCTGTGGCTAGTATTCCCAGGGATAAAATACGCAAGAGTACAGTAATCGATGAAAATGCTAGTACCGTTGAGAACATGATGTACAATGTGAAACCATTCAACTCGGCGACGCAAATAAGAAAACTAGAGAATGCTTTGTATCAAAAAATATCTGTGGGTGCCTTTCCGAAACGATTAAGGATAAAAACTTTAACGCTAACGCCAAAGCAGTCACTGCAACAAGTAATTGTTGTTCAGTCGGGAGACGCCGGTTCGCTGCTTGTCAAATCAAGTGTATCTCAAAGTTTGAGAACAAGTAATTCTAAAACCGATTCTTTGAAAGGGTTGAAGTCTTTAGCCGCATTATCTAATACACATATAAATTACAGATACACTGATATTCCTGTTCAAGTAGCTACTATTGGTTATGCTTTCCCAACTTTCCAATCAATAGAAAATAATACGAATTCAGCGGCTGTACAAGCTTTAAATCAAGGCTCAAAAGATTCAAAGAAAAATCAATTAAAGCAAGAACAAAACAAAAGAGCTAAATTTCATAAAACAAGCCAATGTTTCAAAGGGTTATATACTGAGCTCTACTCGGACCATTCTGCGCAGGTTAATATAGCGTCGGTAACACCATCGGTGAGTCGAACAGAAAAGAGAAATGGCGTAGGAATAAAATCAGAGCAACCAATAAAAGGAAAAGGTGATGAAGCAAAGGACA
The DNA here is from genome assembly GCA_018245835.1 of Mysoria sejanus stolli. NCBI lineage: Eukaryota > Metazoa > Arthropoda > Insecta > Lepidoptera > Hesperiidae > Mysarbia > Mysarbia sejanus. The sequence goes on along the minus strand of DWEJ01000202.1, from coordinate 14,998 downwards.
TTGAAGTATCTTCAGAAACGACAGATAATTGTAAAAGTGGGCTGTTAGATGAGGTTGCAAGTAGTCCGGAAAATGTTGATCACAGTACTTCTTTAGATATTTTAATGGGCCTTTTGAATGAAATACGAAAGTTAACTATCGAAGGCAATAACAATAATAACGTTGATAATGAGACACACCAGGGTCAACAGTGCAAAGATCTAGAAACGATTTTGAACGATGCTGCAGCACAAGAAACTACAGCAAATAATAGTCAAGACTTGATTACTATTACGTCTTTAGACAAACTTAAGCGATTAGATTCGGCGCCTAACATACATTCTTATAAATTATTGAAAGACGATCAAATAGAAAAAAAAGCAAACATAAATGAAAGCGTCCAAAAGAGTGTATCAGTTACACGGGACAAAACACAAAACGCAGACAAAGAAGTGAGTACTGGCATGGAAAAACAATATGTTAACAGATTAACTGATGTACCTTCTTGTTTTTTATCGGTTAAAAGTAATCACAAATTCATTGATGCAACCGTCGAGATAGTGAGCGAACCTTTAACTCTGTCAACGTATCCCATTGAAGAATATGGAAAAATATACCATAACACATCATTCGACAAGGCACTGGAAGTGCCGAAAATTGAAAATGAAATCAATGCAGACCTTTTTAACTTGTGCCAAACAATTTGCATTGGCACGAAACAACCAGATTACAAGGAACTGGAGATAATAAAACTTCCATCTACGTTAGAGGTTTCAAATGTAACTCAAGATAAGATGTTTCTACAAGGAAATATGGACTTAGTGCCAAGGAATTTATCGTGTTACGATTTTAATTATGCGAGGCAAATGTTAAAAAATAATACTTGTGGCTCTGAATGCGATCCTCTATTGAAATTGAAAAGGGATGTGCTAGTAACAGTCTATTCTATTCTGGTTTTTACCGTGTTTGTTGCGCTGTCCTTTCCCAAGCTAATTTATTATTTTCATATATAATTTTTTTTTAATTTTGGAAAATTTTTTGTGTTTTACAATGATGTTATATTCTAATAGATTATTTTGATTTTGTCATAATATAACGAGATTTAAAATAACAGCTTTCCTTGATTCAAAATTTCCGTTTTCCACCCATGGCCAGCATGTTATATCAAAATCAGTTGGTCTCTTTGTTCGCAATACAGCAGGACACGGGGGTACGCTGTCACGTTTGATGGCTGAATAGATTTTGATGACATTTCGTACGGATGTCGATTGTAGTATTTTAAGAGATATGAAATTTTTTTTACATTTTATGAGAATTTATTAGGTTTCATTGAGGAACAATAAATAAAACGCAATATAACGTCTGTCATCCCCGAAGGGGTAGGCTGAGGAATGTAATACATTCCCACGTTTCTTCAGTTAAGTTTAGGTCCCGCTATGGAATAGATGGTGAGCTTATTGCCGTACACTGGTCAACAACATATTAAGTAATAAAGAATATCGAGAGTAGTAAATTACAAGTTTATTCACTTGGGACACATTACAATATTATACAATATTATAAGCAATTCACGAGAGCCCTGGATACAGGCTGCGTGCGCCTTTATAGTAATGCTGGCTAGATTAGGACCTATAGAGATTCAACTTGGCAGAAAGACTGTTTGCGATGTGTATGCGAATTAGTGTACAACGTTAAAAGAAGTGTCATTTAACGGCAGTCACACCAATAGCGCTCATGAGTAGCTGTCGTCTGCGTTTAAGACGTTACGTTTAGGTCCATCATGGTACAGATGGCCAGTCCAAATCCAAGCTCTTAGTCACTAGTTGAAGTTAAAAATGATTGAACAAGGCAAATGGCATCCAACTTGGATACATATTTTAAATAAATCAGAGGCCAACATCTATTTATAACATCATCATATTTAGGACACACATCGCCAACAATAAAAGCTCAAGTTAAAAGTATAAAAATTTTATTATAATTCAATCTTAACAATTAGGCAAGAAAACTAAATAATAATAAGAAACAATAATACAAATTAAAGATTACAAAAAAATATTAACCTAAATGACATATCTGTACACACAGCCTCTTGAGGATTGGTTACAATCATAGTTTCTGTAGCTCAGTTAGTAATCTTTTCAACATATCGAGGCTTATTTTTAATTAGCCCCTCTTCGGGTATCCGGTTTTTAGCTTTAGCCAGGCTTTAACGACAGACATATAAGAAGACATTGGAATAAAGTTGGGTTTTATGATGTCATGAAATGTCATGTTTTATTAGCTGTTATATACTTATAAGTGTTCCATGCAGTGGCCAGCGCGGTACAAAATTGACCAGTACACTAAACGACGACGAGCTGACGAGGTTGCTCGCAGCACTCCCATCACAGAATTCGGTGAAACATTAAAACTTAAAATTTTTCATTTTCTGTTGAGCGTTTCTTGGTTTCGGGAGAGGCATGCTGCCCAGCTTGTTGGCTCCTGCGGATTACAAGGAATAGAAATTATTACATAAACGCATTACGATTTAAATTTTGCAATTTACAAATCACTATTTTACATCAAATTTGTTATTTTCTTATACATTGAAAATAGGCAGTCTGTGGACAGCAACCAAGCCAGCTGATGGTAAGTTGTCACTAGAGATGTAACGAATTTCACTTCTTGAACATTCGCGAATGCGAATGGCAATGTCTGCTTTTGCAGAACCTCGTTTCTTAGAATTACGGAAATAGATCAGCTACCTCAGTATTATTACTATAATGAACTCTTCTCGAAGATAATTATTGGGTACATAGTCACTTGAAGGGATATAGTTTATTAAAAAAATTAAAATTTCAACTCATTAAACATAAACAAACCACATGGAAACCTACTGTTGTTTTTGTATCAATACTTGAGTAGACTGTCATGCTATTAAAATACATACATAAAATATACAGGTTTAAAGAAATATTTTACAGTAACGATTAGATTTAACAAAAAAACATAACATCACAGACAGGAGTGTAGCACACTCCCACGTGTCGTCAGCTGTTGTTACGTCACACTGTGGAACTGGTAGCGAGTCTGTTGCCTTTCACCTGAGACATACCCAGACTCCGAACCACTATAAGAAAACCTTAGAAAAATCCAATAGTGTCTGATCCAGGTAAACCCAAGACCCAGGATATGCAGTCGCACTTGGAACTGACACGATCTACGAGCCAGTTAACCATTAGTGGGGGTATATCAGTGTTGGTATATCGGTGAAAGTATATCTCTGTGGGTATGTGGGCTTGTTATTAGTGGGCGACCCACCGGCGGCCAGCGCGGCGCCGCGCAGCGCCTTCTTCTTAGCGGAGGACGCGGCCGAGCCGCCGCCGCGCGAGCGCCTGCCGAGCGACCGTTGTTAGAATTAACAAGTACATTATTACCGACCTGCCTCTAGCTTTCTGCTACATCGACAAATCAATCTCTTATTCGAGTTATTTTAAGATTGAGCTTATGTAGGTGCTTTGAATATAAGATATAATTCACTGTTGTGATAAGTATACAAAGCGGGTACAATTTTTTTAGCGAGGTGAGGAAAGGAATTTGAATTGAAAACCCCGCGGAGTACATTTAATATTAACAAAAGACAACTCGGCGCCGACAAGTATAACTGTTCAGTTTGTTTAAATAGCTCAATACGATTCGTAATTCGGCCACAAATTGGAACGTTCAGAGGTGTGGTTTCATGTGACACTCAAACTATACACTGAATTCGACAATTAACCTTGTTTTAAGGAAAACAAATAATATAATATTTTTATACCTCGGTAGATTTCGCCACAGTCGTATTTATAATACTTGAAACATTCGAGCCATCTTTATACTATTTGTGCCATATAACACTATTATTTTATAACCCCGCCAAGATCCTCACAGGGTAAGCAGACAGTACCGAGCATCCAATATCCCTATCCTCACAGACCTGACGTGCTTTTCTTATATTCATATAACAAAATAATACAGTTAAACTTTTTAACCAACTTTTGTTACGAAACGACAAGACAATGTGCAACATTATACCAATCATACACACATAACATATGACTAAACATGAATATATAGCGATGAACTAACTGTTTGCCGATGCCGCCTCTGAAGTACCTCCGCCCCCCGCGGCCGCGGTACCTGCCCCCGCGGCCGCCTCTGTCCGAACTGGTATTGGCGGCGTCCTGCGCCAGGCTGCTCCAGTCCGTCTCCTGGTCGGCTTCTGCTTCTGCTTTCTTTTTATTCATTTCTTCTAGCTCATCTTGATACTGCATAAGAATACCTGGAATGATATAAATACAATAGTTTTAAGCATTTCAACAATAAGCGATAGTTGTCCGATTGTGAACTGAAACGTTATCACTTTGAGGTGTAATGGTCGTCGGCAGGACATTACTTAAATTACTCCTTATAAACTGAATTGTCATCAATTCCTTGATCGCCAATTTTTAACACACTGTATGTTCTTAATACTTTCAACTACACAGCAATGAACATCGCCGGCTTGTCACGACACGACATGGATACGGCGTACCCAGCTTGCGGTGCGAGTGGCGCGCGGTGATGGCGAGCAGCGCGGCGCCGTACTTGTCGTAGTTGGCGCGCGTGACGTGCGGCAGCGCCAGCATGTCGGCGGCGCGCTCGGGCAGCCGCGCGGCCATGGCGCGCAGCGCCGCGTGCGGCAGCACGGCCGCCAGCGACGCGCCGCGCGCCGCGCCCAGCGCGCTGCGGACACGGCGCCGCCGTCAGACTACTGCGGTACGGTTCCCTCTGCACGCCCGCCCCCGACGCCTATCCCCCGCTTAACGTTTTACTTGTTTAAAGGCGTGTTGAAGGTGTGATAAATGCAAGAGTAATTTCAAAACTAACAATAATAAATTTAATTTTATAGCATCGAAATGAACTTCCATGACAGTCCATAATCGAGAAAAAAGTGTATTTTAAATGAATTCGCAGTCCCCGTGTAGAGCATCTCACCGGCAGGCCTCGACCAACTCGGCCAAGCAGCTGTGTTCGATGTTCTTGATCTCGGCCTCGATGGCCGAGCCCGCGGCCGCGGCGGGCGCGGCCACGCTGGCCACGCTCGTCTTGTTCTCGCACCGCATCGGGAACACAATGCGCATCTCGTCACGCATCAACCTGTACGCAATCAACAGAAAAATAAAATAAAACAATTTAATTATATCCGAGTGCGTGACATATCTAAAGCTCTTTTCAAATCGTAAAGAGCGCACGACAAACCAGCCGTCAGACAATAATCCCGGGCAGGAATCAAAATTATTTTTAATTCCATCACTACTTTTTAATTTTCCGGGATCTCACTCGATGGAAAGTGCAGATGCGACCTTAATAAAACCACACATGAGTCGGGCAAGCCAATGCACCCTTACTTTACGGAATCCCCATGTCCCAAAACAGACACTGATAGAGTATTTCATTCCGTGGCTGTGCTAATAAGAAACATCGAACCAAACCTTTTCTTTCTGGCTGTTGACATATCTATCACGTAAGGATGGTGCAGTGGGGTAATAAAGGGACTTAACATTAAGTCTTATAGTTTCTATGGGCACACTTTTAAATCTATCCTGTGGAATACTGCTAGACAAGCTGCACGACGTGGTGACTAACGGGTTGTACTCGTGGTGATGAGGGCATCGTCGCTCATTATTTTGTCTGCCACGATTCTGGATCGAAGCAGAACCATCCGGCAAATACTGAGCATGTTTATCCACAAATGGTAATATTAGTTCATGCAAGCTCGTCCGTGTCTTATATGAGATCAAAAGATACTCAGGCGTGAAATACTTTTTCCCATTTGTTCAGAATACCCAGCTTCTTTGAGGTTGTTCTCGATTCGTCATCGTTCGTCGAGATCGCATGATTTTCAATATCAGTTTAATTTTCCATTGATTTGATGAGTTCATTGAAGTTAAGGTTTGATGAGATATCATCATGAGGTTTTTTGGATTCAAGAGTACATCATGAGAAGTGTCCCCTAGAATCTCGTGGTTCACCGTGCTATACAACATGCGAGCTTCAGACCGACAGTTTCCAGTATAGCCAGCCTACCCAGGCACGGCTAAATAACCTGACCACCAACGGGTACAGTACAGGCGTTGCGAGAAACTGTTTTTAGATATTTTCAACCCGCATGAACAGTTAAGGGATTAAGGCCAAAAAGATAGAGTATATATAGAGTAGCCAAAAAGATAGTCTATATAGATAGAGTATAAAGATAGAGATAGGTCCGGGCACTGACTTGTCGACGTGCGGGCCCAGCGCCAGGTAGCCGGTGGGGATGTCGTTGTTGATGACGAGGCGCTCGTCCAGCACGCGCCGCAGCACCAGCTGCCGCAGCAGCCGCTGCGCGTCGCCGCGCGGCCACGACTTGCACCTGCGACACGCGGCCGTGGAGCTGCGGCGCACTACGTGCGGCTCTCGCACGCATCGGCTTATAAACACGGAGACAGTTTAGAGGCCGAAATCATTCCTATACTACTTGCAGAAAATATGAGCATTATCTCCTACCATCCGTAATAAGCAATATCGTTATGTTGGAGTGTAGGGGCTGCACGAGCGCACCTGCCGAAGAGCGCGCAGTCGCGCAGCGCGGCCAGGCGGCCCTGCATGGAGCCGCGCAGCCCGTCGGCCAGCTGCAGCAGCGTGAAGGAGCTGCGGCCCAGCTCGCGCAGGCCGCGCACCACCACCTTGCACTCCTCCGTCACGTCCACCGGCTGCAGCAACACCAACACTCGGCTCATTAACTGTCACACTGGACGCCGCTTTCTTTACCACACACTTGTAGAACCTTTATAAGTTGACGCTTGTGTATAAAAATTTGGAATAATCATTTGAATATTTGTTGTAAATAATTGTAGTAAGTATTATTATGGTGAATATCTTTGTTTTATTTATTATATTTTTTAAATTGAAAACACTTCATTCAATTCAATCAAATTTAAAGATTATTATTTTTAAACTTTATCCTACAGAATTATACCTTTCTGTAGATGTTTTTAAAACAAGCATCTATAAAGCTATTATTATCGATATTTTTCACACAAATTTCATTCAAATATCACATTACTTTTCTTATATGTTTTACATGTTGTAGCTTGCCAAAATTTGCACATAAATAGCATTAAGTTAGGGAAACATTATTCCCTGGCGAGGTGAGAGGGGCACGTCGACGAGCAAACCTTGTAGCTTTGCTGGCTGAGACAATTGTCACACGCCGTCTGCTTGTTGCTCGCGCACCGCTCTCTCGAGAACCTGTGGTACAACAAGAGTTGATGAGCACAGAGCGCCGAGGGGGAGCACTACACGTGCTGGCGCCGCACTCACGTCTCGCCGAGGTAGGCCAGCACCTGCGCGCGCCGGCACTCCGTCACGCTCTCGCACAGCTCCACCATGCGGTGCAGGTTCTCCTGGTGCACGTGCCGCGCCTCCGCCGTCGTGTTGCGCTCCACTGCGACAACATGCGCCCGTCTGTACGCCTGTAGCTCACACTTTTGATTAATAATTCCAGGCAGACCTTTTATATAAGTTGAAAGTGTTAGTGGTCCAAGAGTACTGCCTTGTGGTACACCTCGTGTTTTTAGGCGATAGTGTTACTTATGGTGAATTTACTGCGTTTTTGTCCAAAACTGTAATACTAACGCATTGTTGTCATTCAGGTGAATATTATTCTTAAACCAGGACAGAATGAAGCCCCTTATTCTATAATGAATGAAATAAAATTAAATGCGCTTGACTAATCGAAAAAACAGAAATAAACAGATTTTTTTTCTGCTTTCATTATAAATTATATTAAAAGTTGGATTAATACGTTTGTTTCAAATCCGTGTTGTTACTCTGCGATTACATTACAATTAACGGCCTCGCTGGTCGAGTGGTGGTCGCAAGAGCGACTGATAAAATCAAAAGGGTTCGCTTGTGGGTTGGGTTGTTATAACTACCGTGTTGGATTTTTGTAACTTGATTTACTAGTTACTGTTTCTAGCAATGGTTCGAAGTCTGAATTTATCTATATTGCAATAGGCTAACCACCTATTCCATATTCAGTTGTAATTTTCTCTTTATACATACATACATACATATCTTCACGCCAGGTCCCTTACGGGGTAGGCAGAGAGCACGGAGTGCCAAATATATTTTCTCTTTATACTAGAGCATTTTATTAAAAATTTGCTCATCCGAAAAGGACGCTTAAAGGAATTTCTGTGTGTGTGACGCTTAAAGGAATCGATGTGTAAATGAAGCGACGAGTGTGTGTGCGAGGTGTAGTAGAGACGCGCACTGTCGAACATGCGGCGGTAGCGGATGACGTCGCGGCCGCTGTAGTACAGCAGGCACGCGGCCGGCTCGCCGTCGCGGCCCGCGCGGCCCGCCTCCTGGTAGTAGCCCTCCAGGCTGCGCGGCAGGCTGTGGTGCAGCACGTAGCGCACGTCCGCCTTGTCCACGCCCATGCCGAACGCCGTCGTCGCGCAGATCTGATATTACGCTCTCTATGACTGTTCGAAAATGACTACTTGACATGTACTAAACGTAACCTCACGCCTGTAATCCCCGAAGAGGCAGGCAGAGAAATGCAGAACACTCCCACGTCTCACCGGTTACGTTTACGTCCCACTGTGGAATGGGTGGTGAGCCTATTGCCATGCATCGGGCACTTGTATTGTGACCAAAAATCAACAAATCAACATAAACAAATCATCTATCTTTCTCAGTTCACTGCCGGGAATGGCACAACGATGCTCACGGACGCCAGACGGCTCACCACTTTGTAATAGTCGGCGAGCCAGCGCGCCTGCACCTCCTCGCGCTGCTTGTCGCTGAGCCCCGCGTGGTAGGCGGCGGCCTGGATGCCGGCCTTGCGCAGCTCCTCCGCCACGGCGCCGCACTCCTTGCGCGACAGGCAGTACACGATGCCGGACGCCCTGTACGCGTCCAAGGTAACGTGTATACCAGACCATACATCTACACAATATTTATGATTGAATTTTCAATTTCCAACAATCTCTATACAGTTCACTCGTAGTATAATTATTTACAATTAACCCCATACGTCATTCTAACAATGTCGACCTCTTGGTGTGTTCGTCCGAGCGACTATATTACTGTATTAACGCCATCTATGTTCGCAATATGACATTATATGCTGAACTTAATTTTGTCAACATAGTAATATTCCAGTTTTCATCAGTTTTCCTTAGTTTCTGAAGTGAAACATAGAGAAGTGAAAAATATAGACAAAATGAATGCGATATTATTAAGAGCATAAGTAGAAGACAGTGCGCCAAATACACGATGCGCAAAATATAAGATAAAAAGAGAACGCTGTAAGTTTGTCGGTCCCGTAGTAAGTAATGTGAAAGACAAATCTGAGACACTATGTTCATCTGATGACAAATCTGGGTGCCTATTTTCAGTTGATATTTATGCTCTCTGTCCAAGATTTAAATTATATCACAGTTAACGTATCATGATCTCGTCTGGTATTCGAGATCCAGAATTTACAAGACCTTGGACCATTACATATGTGCTCACGGGCTAGGCAGGCGGTATACTCACCCGTAGAACCGCTCCCGGATGACTTTAATCATGTCCTTAACGACAGTTGACTTCTTTTCCAATACGCGGTATGAGAGGTTCGGACGATTAAAGCTGCTGAGGAACCACTTACACTCCTTCACCTGTCACACATTGGAAAGGACACAGTGTACACAAATGAGTATGCAACAATGAGCCCTCGCGGGACAAAAGAACACATGCTCAGCCACGATTAAAATATGTTTATTTCGTCCTAGTTTCCTTATTTAGAGTATATTGCATTTGACAAAACGAAGGACTTTAATTTGTTATCTATCATAATTGTAATTTTTAGTTATCTACATTAGGTACAAAAGTATCCAGAATGTAATTGATGCGCAATCGACCGACAAAAGCTAGCATCGAGTGCGCCGAAGGCTGGCGTGTGGCCGACCTTGAGCTGGTTGAGGATGTCGAGGCGCACGCGCGGCGCGGCCGTGGCCGTGAGCGCCATGAGCGGCGCGCGCGGGAAGCGCTGGCGCAGCACGCACAGCCGCTTGTAGTCGGGCCGGAAGTCGTGCCCCCACGCCGACAGGCAGTGCGCCTCGTCGATCACGAACCTGCGCACGACGGTTCATTACCTATGGCTTACTATCTTTACCTGCAAATCAATAATCCCTGTCTTCCGAACAGACTAAAGTAAAAAATATATAACAAAACGATCACTAGCGTACCTACGGTTACTAGAGTAGAAATAAAAAAGCTGACATAGAATTGAATTGACATAATATGTATGTACGAAATATTCATAAAAAAGTCGTACTCATACTGGATGAAATGTAACCTGTTAAGTTTCCCGCGGGCATAGAGCGCTTCCAACATGGATTGGAATTTGTTCGAGCCGCTGATCTTCTCCGGGGTGACATACAGCAGCTTGATTTGCGGCTCGCTCATCGCCAACTTGTGGTATATGTCGTTGCTGTCGGCCAGCGTCACGTCCCCGGACAGGTGCGCGGCCATTATCTGCGGACCGACCAAAAGTTTACTTATCTTCATCATCGAGATTTTTATCCACCGCTGTCAGACGCATCAGCCAGTTGCAGCCAGTTTTGACAGTCAACAACGTGTTTCCTTTTATTTAAAAAAAATTAAGATAACAATCTAAGTACATTTTTGGAGAACTTAGTACAACGGTTAGCCAGTTAGTTCCGTGCGCAAATATTCATGTGATGAGTATAAACAAAATTTTTATGCTGCATTGGGTATTGCTTGTGTGTAAGAAACTTATTTATATTATGTATGTAGATTATCAGCACTGTTTTGTTACCTTATCAAACGATTTGCCTATAAAAATATTAGATACGCCTACAGAAATAAAGAACTGTACAATATAAAAATGTATATTGTTAGACTTTTAACATATAAGCAACACTTACGTCGAGCGACAGCAACTTGTTCACTTGGTCTAGAATTAGCGATTTCAACGGAGATACGACTATAGTGACACCTGGCGTCAAAATGGCCGGCAGTTGATAGCACAGCGATTTCCCTGAGAACAATTTAATGTTTCCGTTTCATTCAAATACGAGCAAGCGTACAAGATGGATGATTTCAAAAGGTTCCGTAACATAGAAAATACAAACCAAGGGATTGAATGAAAAGAATTGAAAAACAAATACACAAAACAATTTAAAATTAATTGTGCTTTATAAAAAGTTGTCTAAGTAATTTTTTTTTTGGTGTTACTCTGTTTTGATCTCTATCATGACTTTGACCCTAATATGGATAATATAGCAAAATAGCGAACAATTAAAATTTTATTTATATATCTGAAACTAAAATTGAATACCTCCTTTTGTAAATGTATCTTAAAATATTTATCTGGTTTATTCACGAAACGATCAGTGGGTGAGACAAGTTCGCGAATGTACAATCTACACAGTCGAGTCAGTCAATCATATGTTTAACAAATCAGACAACGCAGGCTAGTTTATAATAGATGACTCACCGCCGCCAGTGGGCATGAGGACGAAGCAATCGTGGCCCAGCAGCGCTGCATTGATCACCTGGAGCTGATTCGGCCGAAATGAGCTCAGGCCGAATTTCTCCTTGAATTTCTCCAACATCACCGCCGAATGCTTGAAATTGTAGCCGTCGAATTCACCTGCAATGAACATCACTCTACCATACACCAGCGACAAAAGTACACCACATGCATGAAACCCCACCTCTGCCCCTAAGCAACGAATCTTCAAATACTGTGTTGTGATTTAAAAATCCTATAAACGTAAAATACCGACCCGTGGTCCAATTGAGCAGTACAGCAATGAGAACTTGATATATATATAAATGTAAAATTGTAATGCATACGAAGAGTGAAGCTGGCCTACGAGACCAATATGTATGAGGCTGCTAAACTCCATAGGGAATTGAAAACTTAAAAAAAATATGCCACACACGATTTTCCACCTTTTTGGGATTGATACGCACATGAAAAATCCTGATACAGTCCAATGTATCATCAAAGTATTCCATATAAATTTGGAATTCTCTAAAACATGATGCTGCACGGAGAATTGACGTTGAATGATTTACAGATTTCCTAAAGTATGTAAAAATAATTGCCAATACGGTAAAGTCAAGATTGAAAATAATCATTGAAGGATATTGCAAAGATTCTGGAGTGAGTACTCATATTTAAACAAATCGTATATTATGAAATAGAATACTATATCAATAATCTGTACTCACTGCAATAGCATAAAGTAAAATAAAAAATAAGGTCTGTAAAGATACATATATTTTGCATTCGGTACCGTCTGCCAACCCCGTGACACCTGGCGTGAAGATATGTATGTAAAAGTTATAAAACGGTAGTTGTATTGACAAGGTTTGATTGAACTAAAAATTGTTGAACTAAATCTCTGCAGAGAGATTTAGTTCAACAAAACTGTCACTTTAATGGTTAAATTGCAACTGACGTGATGTTTAATAACAAGTTCACATGCATTTACTTATTGTAATGTTATTTATCACTCACAAATGTCATTGCATGATTCAACACCAGTATTTTAAAATAAAATTTGTAATACATGTAAAAAAGTGTTTATTTTTACAATAAGAATATGCATCAAAATTATATAACAAAAACAATCCTATGTATAAAACTATATTCACAATATATTTTTAATCTTCATCTTTCTACCATGTATACACGTTTTCTTGTATTATTTAGAGATAGGTCTGATTACGTTAGGTTTGCTATCATCTCAATTCCTTTTCGCCTTGCCATTGGTTCAAATTAATCATAGAGGAGTCAAAATAGGTGCTTGTAGGTGGCACGCCTCAAGTGTCGTCTCCTATACTATTTATAATCATCATAAATTATTATCTTCCGCTACGAATATTTTCATTTTAAATCTTATGTTTAAATGACCCTCAAATAAAGTTGAATTGTGTAGTTTTGAATCGTACTTATCAACCACTTTTTCATGAGCTTCTTTGAACAAAATTGTTGTTAACATAGGAACGATGATCCCTTTTTTAAACAGGCATTTTGTGTTTAACTTGTTGTAGGCGACTAGTCTTAAATACAATATGCACGTAAACTTGAACATAAAGCCAGACAAATGGTTAATGATACCGAGACTATGACAACAAATGGATGGTCACTCGCACGCAGACGACGGCACAGGGTGATACATTCGATTAAATGAAAGCACTGCAGTGAAATCCCTGCATATTGATCCCTTCTACGCAGTAGCATTGATGGTTTTCAAGAAACAAAACTATTGGAATCACCAGCAATATCCACATTTTTACTATCGTCGTAAAAAGTGACCATATCCACATCTATAGTACCGCAGTCTTTTACCGTACTTTTAAGATTAATCAGCTCTTTTACATTGACTGAACTGTGGTCTTCACATGTCAACATTTTTCTACTCATTGTTTCTGTGTTATCTATTGGGCTGTTGAAATTGATAAAGTGTTGGCGTTGCGCTGAATCGTCATTTATAACAAGCGAAGTAGCCACTTCTTGAACAATCTCGTCATGAGCAGTCTGCGCGTCAGTGACACCATCAACGTCACCGCTGCTTGGAGTAACAGTGTCTGTAATCAAATCATTATCAGCGCCACCTACAACATTTAAAAAGTCAGTCATAATGCAATCACCACACATTGCATTTTATTTCATATCAATTATTAAAGTCAGATGAAACATAATAAGATAATTAAAATCACCAGGCTCCGTTACTTCCGAGGTATTCCCGGAACCCTCTATTAACTCTTCAAGGAAACACACTTCTAAAGAGGGATGTATGCTCCCTTCATCTTCTTCATCTGCAATATCGTTAGAAAAAATATTCAAACAATTCTTATTAATTGTAATGATGTTTTAATGATATTTATTACTGCACACTGTATACATTCATGTAGGTACCAAGTATTGTAGCTAACCCACTTATTATTACTCCCATATGAGACAGAATTCAAATAAAATTTATCGTCACTCCCAAGTATTAGTGTATGGGTTCCTTAATAATTTAATTAAAACAACAAACTGAAAATGGAATTTGATTAAAAGAATTACCTGTGTTCTCAACACTTTGACATTCAAAACTAATTTGGAAATTACACATGCCCACATTGCAAAGAACGCGGTTTACTTCATTGATTGATTGCTTGCTGCTATTAACATCTACAAAATCAACTTTAAAGTCTTCTATGCTTAACTCTGGCTCTTCATCAACATCTATCACATTTTCGTGTTTATTGATATCCCTTGAATTAATACAATGTACTGCGGTACTATTTGGACTGGAAAGTTCTGAAATTATTCCTGTTACGTTGTTATAATCATTGATGTTTGTAAATGATGATTTATAAATACCTATCTTCTCGAATTGACGTTGCAATAACAGCCATAGTCCAAATTTCATTTCTTCCTTTACTCCAGAGATAGAAGAATATAGCTTGCAATGTGTTGTACTCATCTTTGTTGTAATATGTATGTTGTTATCTATCTTGTCCTTTCATGTTTTGGTTTGTCAAAGTTTTGTGCAGTTTTTTTGGTATAAAAACTTGAATGAATGCTTTTGTTAGTGCGCTTTTATTCAATTGTAGTGTTTTTGTGTATTTTGAAAAGTATATAACTTTTTTTTTTCTTCACGCCTGTAATCCCCGAAGAGGTAGGCAGAGGAATGCAGAACACTCCCAAGTCTCACAGCATACGTTTTTACGTCCCAGTTTGGAATAGGTAGTGAGCCTATCGCCATCTATCGGGCACATATCCAGACTCCAAACCACTACTACAATTTAATTTAATTTTAGATTTTCTAAAATTTTTTCTAGTAATTTTCTAAATAAGAAAATTTCTAAATTAGAATAATTCTTTTTGTAGTGTTCGACCCGGGAATCGAACCCAGGACCTCCCGATCTGCAGTCGCACTTGCAACCACACGAC
>DWEJ01000201.1:0-19489 GCA_018245835.1 Mysoria sejanus stolli | reverse complement strand
TAGCTTCTAGTTAAACCAAGAAAATTCAACAAAAAGTGAAAAGTTGAACAATTTTTCGCAAATTGAAAAAAAAATTAATTCTTTGGAGAAAAAGATTCACTTTAGATTGTTTAAAAGTGGGTTAATGTTAACTTTTTTAAGATTTTTTAGGTTCAACTAGAAAATAATTTAATCCCGAATACATTCCACTTTGTCTCGTTTCGATAGTACGTTTAATTTTTTCCCTATCTTTCCCGCCAATTAGGAAAAATCGTAAAAATGAAATACCGAGAAATCGCGCGTCGAAGTTTTCGTATCTAAAAAATCGTAAGTTTCTTGAACTTACCGCATTAATATGCTAATCAGCGATTCGTGCTTAATAGAGTTGCCCTTCTGAATCTGCAAAACACTAGTTTTTTGCTAGATGTTCGAGTCTGCGGGCTGTTCTGGCCTCTTCACTTGAAAATGAAGAGCGCCTGTTTAGTCGGTTGACGCGCTCCTTGTCGGCGCTCTTGGCGAAATTGTTGCATTGCTGTCCATTTTTCAAATCTGCACAATTTTCAATGCTGCACTGTGGCCTTTTCTACTCCTTCCTCCTGCCATGATAGCAGTATCGTCAGCAAAAGTTGCAATTAGGTTTTGTCCTAATACTGAGAAATCACAAGTAGGTACAGGACCGGACCTAATACACCTCCTTGTGGTACACCAGCTTTTATTTCTTTAAGTTGTGAATATGCATCATCCAGCCTTACTCTGAATATTCGTTGAAATAAGTAAGACTCTAAAATATCTGCAAACTGTTTTGGAAGCAAAGTCCTTAATTTATATATAAGCCCCTTGTGCCATACTTTATCGAAAGCCTGCGCAACATCTCTCTTTTCTTCTAAAGCTTTCTCTATTTTACTCGTTAGCCTATGTACTTGGTCTATTTTTGAACGTTTCTCCGTAAATGTAGATATGATACTATTAAAACATAAACGTGACATCACATCTGTAATTCACGAGGCAATCCACTCCCACGTTTACCCAGTTACGTTTAAGTTCCTATATTAAATAGAGGATAAATATATATTACAGATAAACATTTAGTAACATTTTTAATTGTAATTTAAAATAACAAATATTTACAATGCTAAAAACTATTATGTACATAACAGCACTTTCAATAAATATTGGTTCATCGCAGTTAGGCTCAGCGTGAATTAGCCAACACCATAGAACGACCAGCTGTCAAAGAACCCCTGTTTCCCTCTACACTAGCCTGAATCCCATTAACTGAGCTAACAGTGGTAGGTCACGTTTAAATGGTTTATCCACTGTAGTATCGGACATCAGATCATTTGCATATGAAAGAGTTAGCCAATAGTGTTTTGTTAAGCACCGACGTTTATGTAGCGTTTGACGCAACGTGATAATAATTCTAATACTCGGTCATAATAGATAAGTCTTACCGCAACCAAGAGCTCTGTTGAATCCAAATTTTCACTGGCTTACGTTTTTATTATCTTACAATACCGTCCTAAAATGCAGTTTAAATGGAATTACTACATTTCACAGGTAAATGTTCTCTATCAAATTAGTATTCTATATAGTTAGAAACTTCTTAAGGTATCTTAAATATTCGGTACTAATAACATCATCGCCATCATAAATCATCATTGTTGTTACAACTTAATGTTATCGTTTGTTCGTCGCCTAAGTGACTTTTTTTCTTTTTTTTTTATAACATAGAAGTAGCTGACGAGCATGCAGTCCACCTGATGGTAAGTGGCTACTGCCGCCCATGGACGTTTGTAATCAAACCCAGATAAGATTAGATTCCTATCTCAAGTTGACCACAGATGCGCCTCTACCCCTGAGGACTAAGCTGGAAAGCCTCGAGAAAGTATGTCTCCCTTACCACACCCTTCAAACCAGAACAAAGTAGCGCTTAACACTGCTGTTATAAGGCAGAAATAGGTGTTGTTCTGTTTCTGTCTAAGAAAAACGAAAATGTCGAATAAATTTCACTTAACCTAATAAGATTTCATTGGATTTAATTGAATACTAATTGTTCTTATCGACGCCTTAAGAACAATTTAATAAAGGAGGCGACATGCCAAATTAATTCTAGGATGTAGGGCGCAGCCCGCCTTTGAGCTTTCGCTTGCAAATTCAGTCTGAAAAATATGTGGATTTTCGCTGCCATACTTAAAATTTCAGCTTACTAAAACCAGTTATTTAAAATGTCGGAGCGATATATGAATTTTTTTAAGTGAATTTGACTTTGTATTTTAAGTTTTGCTTTGTATATTTTATATTTAAATGTACATATATAATTGTCATCACCATCAGCTTATGTTTTATGACATAGTCCACTGGAGACAGGCACCATCACACCCTGTTCTATTTTTAAAATGTAAACGTTAAAATTTCTCACTGGATATTATTCCTTGAATTCAGAACCTTTTCTATTGAAGGTATACTAAATATCAAAAACTCTCTGATTGTATGGAATAAAGGTTTCAATCCCACTTATCCTGATTTTTAGCTGTTGCTAGGAAGTCGTAACAGATACGTAACATCACACCTGTGATCCCCGAAGAAATAGACAGTGGAATGTAGTCCCACGTTTCACTAGTTACGTTTACGTCCCACTATGAAATAGAGGGCGTATCCAGACTCCAGACTTAAAGCCACTACTAGAAATTTGAACTTGGAAAAATCCAACAGTACCGAAACCTGAAACTGAACCCAGGCCCTCCTGAGCGGCAGTTTCGTTTGCTATCACTCAACCAAAGAGGTAGTCAAGTCAAGACAGTAATCAGTCCTAGAAACTTTTTAAGACTGAAAAAAAAATACTTCCATTATACCAACATTGAATGAATTTAAACATTCAACTCGCTACAAGATTAATTTATTTCTGTCGCTATTAAGTCCGATATTTCTAAGATATTATCCCAAGAATACAAGGTTAATTTCCCTTTCAATGGACGCAGAAAAGATATTATCCAAAATCTGTTGGAGAACTAAAGCTGTCGAGTTCATTACTTGTCCAACTTTTATCTGCCCTCTATTGAAACGGGGCTTAGTCGCTCGTTATATAAATGAAGAGAAACTAATGTAGTTACAAAGCGAAACAAACACCAACTTGAATATTAGATGAAACTTAGAATATTACCATAGGATCTTGTGCTTGGGTTAGATGGCCCAGAGACGACTTAAAGCTGAAATCCAACCGACGCGGAGAAAGTCAGTTAAAGTGGAGAAACTGAATTTGTTATTGAACGAAACAACTGCAAACTTAGGTAGTAGATGAAATGGGCAATTTCTATAGAATCGTGTTATAGTCAAGGCAAAGATGCTTTAGGATGACCGACCTGCCCGTTAATATGTCAGTACTAAGCGCAAAACTAAATAACAGATAAGTTTATAATGTGAAACATCACACAATTAATTTGTTTTAGTAATTATTGTTTTAGTTTTAGTAGCAAGGTAACTAAATAACATAAAAACATCATTGTAGCATTTTTAAAAGCTATCTATTATAGTTTTTAGTATTTAGATATTCGGTTTTTTGTAAAGTATTCATTATTGACATTACTTGTATTCATTTAACGTTCTTAATGTTTCGTTTTTCGCTTATCGATTATGTCATGATAATGAGGGTAGTGTTTAAATTTGCTAAAGTGGCGAGATCCCCTTGAGATGATTATCTGACTTCAAAGGGTTGTAGTCCAAAGTTGTTGTAATTACACTGATTATTCTCAATTTTTTTCTCTAAGAGGAATTATTTTAATATATATATAGTAGTTGTTATCCGCGGGTCAGTGTTCTGATAATTTAGTTATTATGAAATGGAATACATTACAAATGAAAATTAGTTTATACAAGAAATTTAGGTTTAATTCTGTAGTTTAAATTAAATGTGGAACTTAGCTCAGTGTGCGGCAAATACTTCTGGTGCTAAATATTAACTAATCTTAGCAATTTGTTACTATAGAAAAGTTCTTTACCTCATTTCATTTTTAAATTTTAAACAAAAGTTACACAATAGAAATAGGATATAATTTGATAATGTATATTTTAATGTTCTAAATACGAATAATTATGTGTATTAAAATTAGTAAGCAATCATTTGCTCGCCCTTTCGTTTTGTTTGCTTCGTTCTTGGAGTGGATGCGGGCGCGACTGAAGATCCTTCCTGTCCTGGGAGAAGAAAGTCCTGGGCTCAAATCCCTTATAGTTTACGTACTGTTGGATTTTTCTAACTAAAATGTGTAGTAAAAATTTTCAATGCTGTTTTCAAAACATTATATCATCGAGAAGCCTTTATATAAATTCATAACTAACGGTTTGCTATGTATAATTTTCTCACGGGAAATGTGTTACATGGGAGCAATATAGTAATAAATTTATACAAATACTAGACGGAATGATCCCAAGGCCCTTCCACGTTCCTGCTCAGCTTCCGCCTGTAGCTATTGGAGCCCACTCTCCACGTTGCAAAGCGGATTAATTTAGAACCAGCTCGAAGTTCACCGGGAACTACGATATTGTAACATCTAACAATTCCCTCGTAATAAGTAAATACATAGTTCATTACTGACTAACTCCATAACAGTTTTCGTGTTAAAACGAAACCACGTAGAATGTGCAAACGCAAATATGGAAAATACGCATTTGCGCTTGTGACGAATGTCATCGCACTGTTGATGGTAGTTTGTCAGCTTCCAAATGTCACGGTAGCCAACAGTTTGTTGTATACAGTTAACGTAAAATGACTAAAATGAAAACCAAGTGGCCCCAAACATCACGCGTCACCGCTGGAATTTACCCAGAATGTTATTGGAATTCTAATAATGCAAATATATCTATTTTGCAATACCTATATTAACAGTCTGATAGCTGGAGTTTGATAAAGTATCTCAGGATAAACTTAATAGGAAATAAGGATTTAAACATCAACGAGTTCTGGAGCGATCGATAAAATTAAATTAACAAAATTAATTAAAGTTCATGTGTTTTTAACGTATGGATAATACTCCCTCTATAAACATACATCGCGTGACCTTAAAAAAACCATTATCCATATTAATTACTTTGTAGCTGGTTACCTAACGAAAATGCCAAAGCGATTTTAGACATACAAAAGAGAAGGAAATGAACTCGGAACAGTTCGCCCTTTAAACTTTTCCATTTGTGTAAGAGACTCCGGGTTTCGATTAAAAATGGCGATATAAACAGACCTCTAGCAACAAGACAAAGGACTGATAGAGTCGAGTGAGGGTTGATAAGGAAAACATAAACCACAAATCAGGGTGAAAAAGTAAAAAGCTTAAGAACTAACCCGTTTTTATATAGGGATTACGTTGGATACCTTATTTTATTTATACCTAACGATGAGTATAATTTGCTAAAAATGTATAATTACATAATTATTATTATGTTATTAGAGTGCCTCTACGTTAAAATTTCCCTTGTCCACAGCGCAGCTATTATTGGGTTTTTGATTTGAAGTTTTTATAAATAGCTCGGATTCGTTCACGGTGAACGTGAATAGGCTCACACGCTACACCTTGGAACGTATAGCAAAAAACGTGGAAGTTCTACGCTTTTTCCTAACCCATTTACTTAATATATTGGTTCGGCGAAATACACGCGTGATATTGTATTATGTTATGTAACTTCTCACTTTAGTTTACGACTAACACGTATAAAAATACATTGTACTTATTTTTTTCTCGGTTATTTTTTTTCTAGTGGTAGAAATACATAATTATAATACGTGTATCTCTAGTGATACCCAGATGCGTACACTTTATATGGACTAAATGGACCAACCAGCTGAATTTTATTTGTCAAGCAACATTTATTTAAACGTAACGTCACGCCTGTAATACCCGAAGAGGTAGGCAGAGAAATGCAGAACACGCCCACGTTTCACCGGTTACGTTTACGTCCCACTATGGAATGGGTGGTGAGCCTATTGCCATACACCGGGCACATATCCAGACTCCGAGCCTCTACTAGAAAATCTAAATCAGAAAATTTTGTGGGGCCAGACCCGGGAATCGAACCCGTAACCCAATCGGCAGTCGCACTTGCAACCAACACGACCAACGAAGCAGTCAGTTTATTTGTCAATTTAATTTACAACTAACGCCGACAACAGTGTTTAACATGCATTGTTCCTTATTTCGGAGCTCGGTATATACGCCCTAGAGGCCGGGACTACTTGAATGTAATACAAAATGTATATCCCTTGAGACACTAAGCTTCGTACCGGCACGCAGTGGTAATTACATCACGAGACGCGATCGCGTGCGTGTTCTCACGCGCAGACGTCACGCGGTCAGAGCGGCGTCAACGCGCGTGCTAGTTTCAAAAATTGAAATCCATTTTGTTAACACTTAGTTGTTATTAAATAAATTTATTAGCAACCTCTATTCCTGATACGACATACGGTGTACTGTTTGTAAGCTATATTTCATTGAAATTTCAATGTATTTGTAAAATATAGAAAAATAATTATGTTATAATAACAATTGAATAGTTTATTTTATGATAAGAGACATTTATCTCAATAGGTTTTTATAATTCCCTTATTAGTTATAGTTGGTACATATCATGATTGATCGTTCTTATGTAACATTGCAATATTCGTAAGATCTATAATGATATGAAAAAGTTTGGTTTGCTATTTAGTATTGTAATACAATATAGTAAACCAAACTTTCTGTTACTTAAACACTAAACAATAGAACGACACTAAGAAAAAATAATTGAAAGTAAAAAAAATATATACTCATTACATTGCATTTCTCAGAATATTAGTAAATTTAGGAAAAAATTTAACCGTTCATTACCTCTGGGACAGCCAAATCTAGACAAATATACAGTAAAAGATGAGTTTACGAAAAAATGGTTGGAATAAATTTTTAAATCTGTGTTAAGGACTTCGATACAGCTTGGAGCTTTCAGCAACTTCGCGAAACAATCTGTGACTAACTGGTAACTTTCTAGAAGTTTCTAACTTGTTTTGAAACTGACGGCTTTAATCCTGCACGATTTTTTCTCATTTCGCTTAGTCGTTTTTATGCCATTATAGTTTTTATTTATATTTACGCCTCACACCTGTATTTTCTGATAGGCAGAGGATTATATTATTACCAATATAAACAACTATATATGTTTATACGCCCCGAGTAATAGGAGATGAGTCTCTTGTCTTACTACAGACATAAATCCAGCCTCCATGTTACTATCGAAAATTTCAAATTAGAATAACTCAATAACACGTATCCTTGCTCGGGTATCAAAGCTCTTGCTCAGCAGTCGTTTGCAACAACTAGACTAACGCCGCAGTCCAAACTTATAAAAGTAAAAAGTTAAAATAGTTATTACAATTTAAAATAAATATTTAAATACTAATGTATCTCCTAGTAATAGGGATACACAAGAACGATTGAGTTCAGTCGAATGTGAGAAGGAAAACAAAGGAAATGAAAAGCAGTTTACAGCGAGGAAGTAAGGAGATTCCATCCGCGTATATATCATGTGTAGTACAAGCTTCAAACTGAATAGATTCCCTCTCGCGGAAGAGAGTCGAATGCAGTTTCTGTGACACGAATTGAATTTTGTTCCCAATGCAGCCAATTTTAATGCTGGTTGTTCTTTTTCTGATGGATATTAGTTTTTTTAACTGTATTCTGTAAATGTTGGTATCCCAAAAAATGCTGGTATCGTGAATACAAATTCGAAGCTTTACATATTTTTTTCTGCTTCAAAAATGAAGTTCAGCTGTTAGGGTGGTCAAGTCAGTAAAGGATTATAAATATAATCGATTATTTTTGATGACCAGATCTGTCATCCAACTAGTGCGTAATAGACTCGAACTTGCCACAGAGTGGACGTGTCGTTTCATACAAACGCGCGGTAATCACCGTAGTAATTGATTCCAGGCACTAATCGCCCATTTAGCCGACTTCTTAGTGTAAAGGCGAGTCCAAGTTTACTATAAAATCGCCGCACGCACACAAGTAAAATGTTGTAATATGTATTTACGTTCATTCACACATTGAAAAAAATAATTTTAGGAGTGGGGTGTTCATTTTAAAACTGGTTCTACAATTGTGATGTTAAATTTTAAAAACATTTAAATATTGTTAAACTAGATTTGGCATGAAAACTAAACCGATAATAGTGTATAAACAAGATTTTTATCCGTTATTTACGATACACGAATAGTATAACCTCGTTAAAAACCGAAACTGAAACATTTGTTGGTTTTATCCGTTCATGTTCGTGCATTTCAGCATATCACATAAAGAATAAAAATTCGTGATCATCGAACTGAAAAAACTGAATTTTTCATCGCAGTGAGTGTGCGAGTTGACACATGAGATTGCGCTGTGTTTCCGGTTTCAGTGAAGCCTCTGTCAGTATTAATTTTTTTGAAATCGGAGCCTGCAACTTGAACTTTTTTAGGGTTACTTAACCAAAGGATCTCAAGCACATATAATTTCTTCCTGACTTTTTCTCTACTCTTGTCCGTATGTCACAATTATTTTATTTAGAGACGATTGCCATTGTATAGATAAAAAAAACGTAACTTCACGCCTGTAATATGATGATGAGTAGGTAGTGAGCCTATTGACATGCACCGGGCACATATCCGGACTACGAACCACTACTAGAAAATCTAAACTAGAAAACTTTGTAGTGTTCGACCCGGGAATCGAAGCCAGGACCTCCCAATCGGCAGTCGCACTTGCAACCAACACGACCAACGAGGCAGGCAATGTATAGATAATAGTTAAAAAGTAAGTGTTCACTAAAAACTGAGTTACAATAATATAGTAGCACATAGTAGCACATAAGGTAATTAGGAGGTTATAAATCCAGCACCACAGGCCTATAGGTGTGTCGTTGGTTTTTCAAAAATGATCTGTAACTCGCATTCATTTCTTTCAAAGCTTTTCGTGCTCCTGATCTGACAATGATTTGGTCATTTTATGTTACCAAGCGTAAATGCGCTTATATTTTTATAGTTACTAAATACTTGTTTTCACAGAATTAAAGCAGTGATGAAGGTTCTCGACATTATTAGACAAAATTGATCATTAAATGTATGCTTCAATAGTAGCTATGGGTGCACGATACACAGACCTCATGTAGGTCATCGGGGTCAGTCAGATTAAGTGAGTAATGTCAATTACCTTACAGTCACGGTCAAACAATGGTATTCACTTAGTAACAATTTTTTTTAAATTATAGTTATATGTATCTTCTTGTCTTTACATAGATGTACATAAATACAATACTGTATTGTCTTACAGCAATATTGTTATCATTGCCCTCTCATAGTTTTTCTGTTAAACAAGGTGCTCCTGTCTGAATGAAAAGAAAAAGGTGGTAGAGATCTTCCAATTTAAAAATGAACGCCCCTCAACTAAATTTATTTTTGCAATGCTTAAATGAAAGTAAATACTGCAAAAATGTACTTCTCTGCCTGCGGCGATTTAACTGCGAAGTTGGACTCGCCTTTACACTAAGTCAACTAATCGAGCGATTAGTGTATCAATTGACTTACTATAGCGATGACAGTGCGTTTTGTATGAAACAACACGTCCGCTCTGTGGCACGGTCGAGTCTATTATGCACTACTTGATCGAGTGATCTAGTTATCAAAACAAATTGATTATTATAATCGTTTACTGATGTCACCAATGACAAATTTGCATGTCATTGTGTGTCATCTAAACTTCTAATTTGCACGTGTTCGTGAACATGATGGAGGGGCTCTCAGTTTTAAAATAGACGATCTATATGTTTAAACTGTGAAACTGTGGATTAATTAACTAAATAAATACGCATTTAATACAATTCGCTTTGATTATACGCGGTAACGCGTTGCTTAGAAATTCCGGTTTTAATTAAAGCCAACTCCAATTGTGGGAAAATTGTTCTGTTTAGATTTGTAATTATATTTGCTTACGCTAGTGTTCCTTTAGCAAATATATGTGCTTAGTGGTTTGATTGGATTATAAATAATTGAAGATATTGTGCAATTGTGATATAATATTTTTATTAGAAATGTAAACTTTATTACAGTGTGATTATATTAATTGATTAGGGAAAGTACAAACTTATAGTAATTTATATATCGTTTAACTTTGTACACGATAAATTGCGAATCGCAATAATTTTATTGCTTAAAGTAGAACAATAATTCTTGTATACCTACATATAATTTTTTCAATTACTTTTCGCAAATAAATTCAGCTGCTTTGTAGCAACGAAATCGATGGCCGAAATATATTTTTTGCCAAACTGTCCTTAGAAGTTTTTCGTAATAATAGACATTTTAAATTCTATTTGTAAATTGTTCACACAACACGAAACCTTTAACATTTAAATAATGTTGAGATATAAAACATTTGATACATAACAACAAAATATTAAACATTATTTATTTTACAGGAGAGTCAGAAGTCTGGGAATTCGGTACGAATTAACTTGAAAGAGCTATCTGTGTGCCCCTTAAGGGTGAGCTTGACACTAGCTTGACACTAGCTTGACCCTATAATAATGATACATATCTCATAATACAACAAACTTTAAAGATTAACATGACATTTGTATGAAAGTTTACGCGGTACATAATAAGCGTACATAATAAGCGTAGCATTGAGTTTCTGAATTTGTCAAAGGCCTGTACCCTTAATGATTTATTATTTAAACTTCCATTTCATTAAATAGTTCCGACCGACAGCTATCTGGGGACACTAACAAGAGAAGTTGGCGACTTTGGGGGGAAACAATTCCTACTGGCACGTACATACATTGCGGGTATAAATTTGTAGTATGGATATTTGTATACCAAGTCAACTAAGTTCGTATGTTGAAATTATATACCAGTATGTTTATTTTATTTTTAGTTAGTAGCTAGAGAGCATTTAGTGCAAAATATCGTTATTCTTACAGATTTTGCCTTTTCTATGTATATGTTACTACTATAATTATAAATTCCACCAAAACATCAATACAAAAGTTTATTAAACGTATGTACATATTTATATGAAATTAAATCTTCAACAAGAATATTCGTGTTCTGAAAAACGAATCAAGTGCAAATAAATTAGTCATTGGAACACATTGCTTTGAAATTTATACATTAAAATTTAAATGTATGGTAATTGTCTTAAATGAAAGTGTTAGACCGGTTCATTTAGTATTATTTCTTCGATAGACCTCCACTGAACTTTATTTTTTATTATAATACCGACCTCGTAACATTTAACCATAAGTAGCCAAGATTTTATTAATACCAATAATGTTGCCAACTAGAGTTAAGTACTTACAAATACCTAACTTTCGTAAATTCAAGCCTATAATCCCCGAAGAGGTAGGCAATAAAATGTACTACATTTCCACGTAATTATATCATAATAATAGCAATCCATTGTGCCATCCAAAACCTACCTTTACCTTTACTTGATATACCTTTAATAGAGTATTGGAGATGTTATAAATTGTTAGATAAATGTAATATCACGCCTGTAATTCCCGATAAAGTAGGTAGGAGGGCACAATGCAGTCCCATTTTTCCCGAGTAACGTTTACGTCCCAATGTGGAATAGGAGGTGGGCCTATTGCCATACACCGGGCATATTATTCAGCGTTACAAAACGATACGTTGAGGTGAAACGGTTGCTAAAAAAGTTATACCATGCGTTGTACACGTTTTCACAATAATTAATCCGATGAAAATAGTTTTACGGCGATGTTATTACTCACCCGATTTCGGTTTTGGAAGCAATTTCATAAATAAATATAGGTAGGTATGTGTAACTTTTGTCTGTAAAGCAGAAACGGATTAAGCGTTAATATCCTTTACCATAGTTACAAAAGTTCAAGCTTAATACTTTAAGTGTGGGTACGATGTAAGATTTTTACCATTAAATCTAACTTCATGGTTCTCATTTATATATCTTGGTCATACACAATTCATGGTTCACATGCAAATACATAATGGGTAATTTAACTATGTTCTCATGTGTTTATGTCATGTTAAAAAGTAAAATGAAAATATGTTAAATAAGTCTATGTATCCCTAAACTACTAGGAATTTTAGTAACTGCTATATTGGTGTGGAGTAAAAATACATTCCCTGACGCCTACCGTAAGAGACGACTAAACCCGGCGCTAGAAGATCGCGGTATGGCGCAATGTGCCTTGATGCCCTGGTCAACAACGGCAGACAACGGCATTGGCGAGGCAAGCGTAGGCGGGGGGATAACGGGCACTTAGGGGACTACTAACCCCTTAGGGGACACCTAATTCCAACAGTAAACTTCAATATATTGACGATTTTTATTATGGTATAATAAAAATTATTTTTTTCTATCACTTTCCCTATCTTTTAGACCTGACATGCTTCCTCTCCATACACATCTGCTCACAAACACCGGATTCAAAAGCTTATTATAATGCCTGTTAGTTTATTCAAAACCCGGGTAAACGGCTAAACCCTTTTACTCAAAGCAGACACAACTGAACATGACGGACGCTGAAAAACAGCAACAAAAAGCAATACCGGGACAAACGAAAGAGCAGCGGCTTGCATAAGCGAATCCTTCGTTAATGGCTATTTGTATTCTTATGTGTAAGGTTGGCGCACACTGCGAAGCGTATAACGCGAAATTTAAAGCTGTAATACAGGTCTCACCCACTAATATGTTGAAGCGATTAACGTAACAATAACACTTAGATACTGACTAGTTGGAAGTATCTACGTATCGGTAAGTTATTGGATAGTCCCGGGTTCAAATCCCGAGTTGAATGCCATTGAAATGATGTTTTATGAATACAATACAATCCTAATTCAATATCCATATATCTCAAATTGAAATTATATTTAACAATGTTAGATGCAACATTTACGAAAATTAACGTAACAACACTCTCATAATCCGCGTTGAGGTAAAAAAGTGTAGTAAATTACAATGTTTCATGAATACTGTTTAAATACCATTACGGAATAGGTGCTGAGCCTTTTGTCATAAACCGAATACGAATACAAACTTTGAGCCACTAGACAATTCAAATTATAATAATCAAATGGTACTCAACCAGGCATTTGAATCCAGGACTAGTCGATCATCAGTCGCGCTCGCAACCACTCAGCCAACATAAATTTGCATGCCTGAAACTATTTGTACACCTTATTCTAACAAATAAACACTATTCTATTCAAGGCTGCTCTAAACACTCGCTTACGTCATACTCGCGGACGATACGACAATTTCTCTAACCGAGGCCCAGCGCGCGCCGCGTACGTGTGCATCCACCTTTACATTTCATATGTAACTTGCACTGACATGTTTATTTCCCGAGTGTATTCATTCTAGTGCCGCATGCCTTGTCTCTTTGAATTTTTGCCTGCATAATTCAGACACGTGCGGTTTTTACCTCGCGCGTGTTTCGCTTTCCGTGGAACTGTTGGTGTGTACTAATGTAATGCGCTGTGAATGTTTTAATCATATCTGATACTTCGAATATTAAAATATAATATTGTTATTGTTGTAATTTATGTACTTCATGAAATTTACAAGAAATGCGCACTTTAATATTGCACCGTACGAGGTGTCATTGAATAATGCACAGTAATTGTAGTCGTTTAAAATCCAAATGTAAGGTGGACAAAATTTCCCTTCGAATCCAATTTTTTTTATTTTGGTTTTGCTAACGTTCAGTACAAATGACTGTAAAAGAAAAGTTTGAACGCCAAACGAGCCGTATCTGGTTGAGTTCGTTTTAAATTCAAACTCGTACGATGTGCGTTATACGCCTGTCTAGCTTTTAAGGCTTTGTGTCCTATGGTAAGCTTCGGAGGATAAAATCCATTGGGAACGAAAAATACTCAGTCGTTCATGTATGTTAAAAAAATTTATAATATTTGTTAAAAATAGGAACTCAAGTGCACATTTAAACATGAAAAGATTTACGTTAATAATGATTTAAAATCTTTGAAAATTTTGTGTTAAATTGAAGTCATATAAGAATACAGGAATAGAATGCAAGGTATTATTGGTAAATCTACAGCTATTATATATAAATCATAAGCTATAAGGCGTTCATCCGTTAATCAATCCACTGTGTCTGAGAGGAAGAGAAACAAGCCCATGCCGGGACACCAGGCTATCTTTTATACTTACTAGCGACAAGAATTAACTAAACAAACTACAGTATTATTGTGTTTTACTTATAAGTATTGTCTTGCACTAATATTCAAACAACGCTCTCGCATCGGATCACGCGCGTAATGATGCTATCATTACACGCATAGTGTAATAAATAAATATTTTTAATTTTTATTTTATGTGATGAATGTGGAGGAGGCGCGGCAAGCCTGTAAGGATAGATATTTGGCGATCGGCGTTCTCTGCCTACTCCGTAAGAGACTTGACGTGAATGGCGTATGTATTTTAATCACATTATTATTTCTAGATATATTTCATAAATATGACAATTAAATATAGTAAACAGTAAAAGTTGCGTAATTGACATGTAGCGAAATGCAAACTGGACAAAACTAGAAACGTAAAAAAATCATATCCCACGAGATATTACCGCACCTTAGTTGTTATTAAGGGACGAATATGCGATTCGGAACCCACCCTCGGACGTTAAGACCAAAATAAAACTATGCATAACTAGAGCAATTATATCATAGAAATACGATATAATTTCACAAAAAGATTTATTATTGAGAACAATGTATATGTCTTTGTTATATGTATGTAGCATCACGCCTGTAATCTCCAAAGAGGTAGACAGAGGAGTGCAGTACGCTCTCACGTTGCACCAGTTACGTTGTATCCCATATAAGCAAATTATTTTCGACAGTACATTCACGCTCTATTCCATAAGATGTACATATAACTAGTGAACATTTATAGTACCTATTATATTAATCTGCCTGCCCCTTTGGATAAATATAGGCGTGATGTTATATTACGTTTTAAATGTATAAGGAAAACAAATAGTTAAACACATAGTATCGTAAAATATAACGGCCCACAACACATAAGTTAATTCAAGTAATTACCATAATCGCACGCGTGGATCTAGTCTAAATGTTCTCGAGTAACAACACCTATCTAGGTAAATAAGTTGTAACTCCCAATGTCCTTTAGTAAAATTTAAATTAAGGGCACAGTAGCAACATTTTACGCTAACATTTAATGTAATTAAACTGAAATATCGGCTATATAGCCAAATTGAGTCACCCGCAACGTCGACTCCTGAGAGACATTACGGTGTTATTTACGATCGTCCAAACATTTGGATAAGCAGATCCCCGCTAATCAATTCCGATGGAACAAGCTCTGCGATGGCACGAAGAATTTATTTTTCGCTTTTATACTGAAAATACTTTTAAGAATACTATCGTGCATACAAATTCAATTTTCAATATGAACATTCAATGTGTTATTACAAAGCGATTAAAAAGGGCCTTATTGGTAATGCCTGCGTTAAACGGCGATGTACATAACATTTAATGATAAAAAGATAATCACAGTGATTTTTATAATAATAATAATAATATAATAACGAAAACGAGATGTAGTTAGTGAAGGCGTCGATGCATTACACTTACTTAGGTCAGACATAAAATATATATAGTATATAAAATATTTGTTAATGTGTTAGTACAAAGTGGTACTAGAATGTGTTTTCATTAGTTCATTAAACGAAGACTATATTTAAAAATTAATAGTAGTTAAATTATGAAATACCCATATTTCTCTGAATATTTTTTTTTGTAAATCTTAAATATGTAAATTATAACGTAAAATGCTGAATAGACGAGTTAATCCTAGACAAAATAGAATAAACTAAAACGAAATAATAGTACTGATTCAATTAGTACATACATATGTATATTAAAAAGAGATATGTTTAGTAATGTTTGTAATGAGTGCTTAGTAAAGATGGGCCTTATAAAAATTATAATACTTATAAAAATGAACTCATAATGATGTATACAAAGGGACTGACCTTTACTATAGCAACAGTATAAAGCCTCATATAGAAATCTGATAGTACAGTGAATGAATGTCAGCGCCCTTCGCGTGTCGTGAGGCTATGTATCACAAAACAAAAGACGAAATAAGGTCCCTTTATTTCAAGAAAAATACACAGAAGACACCTGCTCTTCCCCTTTACGATACACACTGACGGCCGGGATGGAAGACCAACATTCTGAACGTACAATGAGTTCATAAGATGAAACTCTACATTGAAGCATGTCGTTTGTTTGACATGTTTACTCAAAATCTATACATCACTATACCAGTGAATAAATTGAATGCTTTTAAAATACTGGGAATGCAAATAACAAATTTAAGCAGACTGAAACTTACCCTTATCGCCAACTTGAATTAAATTTATAACTGAAAAAGATTTACTAGCAAGTAATCTGTTTATACTTAGCTTTGGCGAATGTTATCATTGTATTATTGAAATCTATATAACCTATTTTTCGTGCATGGATAAAAATAACAACGTATATTAAAAAATAACACCACTTGACATATGTATAATAAATTATTGTTGAAAATTTTGTTGTAGTATTAATACATATTATATAATATCATCACGCCAGATCACTTACGGAGTACACAGAAAGTACTACATACACACATACATATGTATCTTCACGCCAGATCCCTCAGAAAGTGCTGAGTGCTGAATAACTCTAGGCTTACAAACCTGCCGTAATTCTACAACACATACGAGTAGGTAGGTATATTTGTCAACCTTTAATACGCGCTCACTTGTTTCGGAGACATTCGGAGTTTATAACTATATAGTGTATGGCAATACGCTGAGCACCTATTTGACAGTGGCATGTGAACGAAACTGGAAGTGAAAGATGTGAAGCGTGGGAGTGTAGTACACTCCCGTGGTTACTAACTATATCGGGGATTACAGCGGTGATTTTACGTTTTTTTGCGTTTAAAAACTAAGCTAGAACAAGTAAGATTTCTGTCAACATAAACTTCTCACCCATCTATTTATACGTATTCGATTCTAAAAAACAATTTATTTGAATTATTGTGTGCTCAGTCAATCGGTATGTCACAATACCGCCACCAGTCCGTTAGAAAATTTAATATTATAACGGCAGATACAACCTAACGTATATTTAATAGGGCTCGGATGAAAAATTGGTTGTATGTATGTATGGCGAGAGCGCGTAAAGTTTAATTTTAGAAATTCAAAGACGAGCGCTCCAGATCTTCCCTTTTATTTCGACTCGACGCTTCAACGGTTTACGTCATTTCATCCCCAAAGAGTAGTGGAGAAACTAGAGTAAACTATGTAGGTACAAGTTACGTAACGTTTCTATACAAGATGTTGTATTAAGGATATTTCATTAGATATTTGATTGAGTTCCACGAAGATACAAATCTGTGAATACTAGTTTATACGAGAAACAACAAAAAATTTCGTGTTCAAGATATACTCAGTACGAATGTTGATGGAAAGCAGGTGCCGAGGGAAACCGACACAGGTGTTAAAATTAAAAGAGAAACTCGTTAATGTAGGATTCAGAAGTCTCCGAAACCGGCGTACATGTATGAAGAGTTTGTATGAAGATTTTTATAAGTGAAGCATACCAGGTCTATAGAGGTAACGTAATATCTCGCCTCAAATCCCCGAAGAGGTGGCCAGATTAGTATAATACAGCCGCAGTTCCACTAGTTACATTTATGTCCGACTGTGAGATAGGGAATGTCTATTAACATTCACCGGACACACATACAGATCCTAAGCCACTATTAGAAAAAAGTTAGAAAAATACGATAGTTCTCTAGCCAATAATTTGCACCCAGGACCTCTTGATCGGTAGTCACGCTTGCAATCAACAACGACGATCAAGGAGGCGATAGAGATATTTATAACTCGGTACACTCTGCCCATACCGTAAAAGATCTGTCATGATAATAAAATACTAATAATTATAACATATGTAAGTACACCAGACAAAACACATAGCTCAGAATTCTTAAACTGGCTCACCATTATGGGTACGAAAACAGAAAAGAGTTGATGCATTTGCCCAACAAAACAAAGCTACTTGTGTTCTTAACGTGCTCTACAAACGCTGAACGCTGCAGCCGGAAGCGACAGGATTTATGTACTTCGGTTTTTGTCAATTCCACTTGAGTAGATGTTCTTATTTCATGTTAGTATGAACTACGAGGAATGTTATCAATACCAAATTATTAGAGTTGAAGAGAATTATGACCGTCTCGTTGGTCGTGTTGGTTGCAAGCGCGCCTGCCGATCGTGAGTATCCTAGCTTCAAATCTCGGGTTACGCACTATTGAAGTTTTCTAAGAAACATTTTTTAGTAGTGGTTCGGAGTCTGGACATGTTCCCGATGCGTGGCAATAGGCTCACCACCTATTGCATAGTGGGACGTAAACGTAATCGGTGAAACGTGGGAATGTTCTGCATTCCTCTGCCTACCCCTAAGGGGATTATAAGCGAGATGTTACTTAAATAAAATTAAATAGAACATTTTACACAAGCTATGAATCTTTCCAACAACACTTGAACGTACATATGTTCCCGTTTTGTTTAATCATTTTTACGAGAGTAGTATTTCAACTGACACATTAGCTGGGCCATTTGTAGAGTTTTCCTTGTACCACCATAACAAGCGGCGCTCACGTGCCGGCCCGAATTTGGCGACTCATAAATACAAGTGAGCTGCGCAACTGTGAGATGTATCGTGTATCTTATCACCGGGCAGAAGGTTTACGGCCGAGCTAGGGTCGCCATTTGTATCTTTAGTTAGAATTTACGTCACCATGTTTTACTATTTATATTTGCCGATAAGGTTAACTACATAAAATATCTTACCGAGAAAGTCGTAATTAATACAGAATATTACTTAAGTAAATTTATTCATAACAAGTATTGGTCTTGACTTCATTAAAGACAAAAGATACGAATAGAATGGATTATTTAACTGCCACTTCTATAAAACTGCGAGTATTAAGATACCTCCATACGCGGAGGCCGCGGCTCTGCATAGGTAATGTACGTAAAAAAATAAGTCTAGGTTTAGCAGTGAACAAATATATAACTGTACGCTTTAATCTGTGTTAACGCTTTTATAATCTGTGGTTCGGCTCGGTCTTGACAGCACTAAACGTTTTGACAAATCATCGCTGTTTTTGACTCCTCTCAATTTTTTGCGGGTTCAACAGCCATTACGATTGCGACTACGGATTCATTATTGCACATTTCTTTGCTCGCTGCTAACAATAACTACTGAAATTGTATCGAGTCGTGCCCCCCGATATCCAAAAATATTGTATTCAATGAACAATAAAGGTTGAAGAAACTAACAAGCATTTGATTCCTCAACACTAACATTATAAAATGAAACACTCATTTGAAGTACTAAAAAAATATGCTAACAAAATATATTTTTTATATATTT